>QFEX01000099.1:83329-101164 GCA_003316505.1 Suillus alpinus
AGTGTGAATGGAGCACAATATTAATGCAGTACACAACTAGTGAGCGCTGCCGATGGCCACGCAACACAGACAGTGCAGGAAGTACCGGAATAACTGGCTCAGCAAGGTAAGCATGCTTACCCTGGAAAGTACTAGCACAAAGTTATACCGTACCCTGCAGAGATCGGCACGCCCCCGGCGCGCGTCGCCGCGCTGTGCATGTGAAGCTCCACGTAATTTCTTGGCACGTGACATCTACGTTTAATGACAAGTTATACCATAGCCTTAAGTTGCTCAGTGACAGTTTCGTCGCAATGCGGATTTTATGGCTGCTCTTGACGCTGCTGCCATTGGTATACTCAAATTCTGTTAACAACACAGAAAACCTACTATGGGGAGCTTACAGACCCAACTTGTACTTCGGTCTTCGGCCAAGATTACCCCAATCCCTTATGACTGGTCTGGTGTGGTTCGGCACTCAGAACTATCAGTCTATCTCCAGTATGTGACCTACACATGCATGCAACTGCAGTAAATAAACTAAACACTCCATTAGAGGCCCGCCACGCATGTGACCAGGGTGATGGCCTCGACAGCTATACCTGGACGCACTTCGATCCACGGCAGGGCGGTGTACAAATACTGCAGGACAGCCAGAACAATGTGAAAATTACCACGGAGCTTTTGAAGGTGCCTGGTGGCTCTCATGGTGGTAGTTGGGCTGCACGTATCAAAGGAGCACCTATTGACCCCAGTGCGCTTTCTATCATGACGTTCCATGCTCGAGGCACAGCCTAATAATCCCGAACAGTGCATCCATCTAGAATTTCCACTATATTTTATCTCGGCCTAGAAGGACTAGGCGGGATGGATATGGTCACCGATGAGAGCGAGAATGTGAGTCCTAACGAAGTGCATGCATGGCCAATCGAGTTAATCGAATCCCAAGGGAATCGTCGGACCGGTGGAATTCTCCGGCACTACGCCTGACCTCGGTGATTTCACTATCCGCATGATTGACGGTATGTTTGCTTGGTTACTACTTGACATGGAGTGTTGCCTCATCCTATGCAGCGCCTGACAACGAGGCTGTAACTACTGGCCCGCACTCTGAGGCTTTCGAGGAACGTTTAGGAAAAACACACCTTGCGGGCTTGCGCCTGCCACCAGGGCAACTTTGGACCGCGAAAGGCACGTACTTTCTCTCTCGGAGATTGTGTCATCCCGTTGATAGTACAGGACATCAGATCATATTATACAGAACATCATTGCCCGTGCAAGCCCGATTGCTGAGAAATACCGCGCTGTCGAACAGGCGCCTGATCCTTCATTTATCCTGCAGCTTTCTGATGATATTCTCACTGCAAGTAATCTTTTTGCTGTTCAGAAATCCTTCGAGGGAGAGTTTCAGTTTGATGTCTTCTTCGAGAGTGCCAGTGCGAACCAGACGTTTGATGGTCTGGTCCAAAGCACTTTCTGTTCAAATTGAAACTAAATTCATATCACAGCGAGCACCATTGATAAAGGCATTGCGGCTATCGTAGCGTCCTTCGATAATCACTTTGAGGACATCTTCCCGATTCCATCGTCATACGCAGCCAATGATGTTACACGTTTGGAGTCTTTTAGCAAGGCAATCACCTCCAACCTCCTCGGTGGTATCGGCTACTTCTATGGCACGTCCATCGTTGACAAAGGATTCGCGTATGAATGGGACCAAGATGATGAGATCGATAACGAAGATGATGGACAGACTGGGACCAAGATGATGAGATCGATAACGAAGATGATGGACAGACTGGCGCTCGGTTGACTGAACCTCGTGCTCTGTTAACCGCTACGCCTAGCCGCAGCTTCTTCCCGAGAGGGTTTTACTGGTGAATAAATAGTTATTTAAATCAAGTTCACTGATTAAATTTTGCAGGGATGAGGGATTCCACCTTCTACACATAGGTGCATGGGACACAGAGCTTAGGTATTTGAAATCAGCTCCTTGTCGCATATCTGGGTATCTGACCACTTGTAGTCTCGAAATCCTCAAAGACTGGATTAAGCTCATCGATGACGATGGCTGGGTCGCACGTGAACAGATCCTCGGCGAGGAGGCGCGCAGCCGAGTCCCTGCTCAATTCCAGACCCAAGTGCCTACTTTCGCAAACCCACCAACTCTGACAATGGCAGTCACAGCCATTATCAAACATTTTAACGTTGCGAATGATGGACCTTCCGCTGCAGATCTTGGGATGGACTATGGCATGGGTGGACAGATGCCCCTTGCTGGCATTCCCAAGTCCGGCGCGGCCCTTGACCGCGCAGCTGTGCAATCCGTCCTGCGCGACATGTACAAGCCCTTGAAGCGGCACTATGAGTGGTTCCGCCGGACGCAGCGTGGGCAGATTAAGCAGTACGGCCGTCGGGCGCGGTCACGCGCGGAAGGATACCGCTGGCGAGGACGCTCTGAGGCACATGTCTTGACGAGCGGAATGGATGATTATCCAAGAGGTCCGCCCCATGCAGGGGAGCTTCATTTAGATTTAATCAGCTGGATGGGCTTCTTCAGCCGAACAATGAAGGACTTTGCACAGTTCATCGACGAAGAAGAGGACGCCGCAAGTTTTGCTGAGATTGAGTGGGCTATAATAAACAATATCGATGGTGACAAATTTCCGATTTTTCTGTCTTGTAAGAGGCGCTGATTTTTTTTAACTGGGACAGATCTGCATTGGAACGAGGAAAGTGAAATGTACTGTGACGTTGGGATCGACTCGGACGGTGAGCTCTTCCCCTTCTGTGTGCCGTTTAAATACATATCATGCTTTCTACTAGATGAATCGACCCATATCTGCCATGCGGGTTACGTTTCTCTCTTTCCCTTCATGCTCTCGCTGCTCCCACCAGACTCCCCACACCTTGGGTCCATCCTTGACATGCTGCGTGATCCCGAACAACTCTGGTCGGAGTATGGTGTCCGTAGTCTGAGTAAGAGCCATCCCGAATTTGGGCAGGGGGAGAACTACTGGAAAGGTCCAATATGGGTGCAGATAAATTATATGGTGCTTGGAGCGTTGCATAACACGTATGCACGCGAGGAGGGACCATTCCAGGAGAGGGCCAGGGAGATTTATGAAGAGCTGAGGGGGAATGTGGTGAATAATGTGTTCAAGGTAGGTTCCCTTCGAAAGCGGTCTCGGCCATTGTTCTGTGATGCTCATCTTGGCCTAGGAATATCAAAGAACAGGATATGTATGGGAACAGTATGACGCCCTTACCGGAGAGGGACGGAGGAGGTTTGTGTTCTATCTATAAATATTTGTCTCTAACGCTGATCGTTCATATGCAGCCACCCTTTCACTGGTTGGACATCGCTCGTCACGCTCAGTAAGCATTTCCCCTCTACCTTAGCCAAGAAATTATCTAATTTTTCCTCTTATATAACAGTCCTCGCGGAGAAATACTGAATCAAACCCTACCTGACGTTGGCCGGGACAAAAAATTTGCTACATGTAGGTATGTAGCTTGTATATACCATCGGCAGAATCAGCTGGACCGTAAGAATTATACGGTATGATGGATACCTCTGCGCTTGATGCAGCGACGCTTGCGGGAATTTTTCACTACAGACTCGCCAGACGACACACCAGCCATATATCATGTTCCAACTTCCACAACACTACAAATGTAAGGAGTCTATAAGTTGCAGCCATGGTGCCATTATGTTCGGATTCAACTTGAACGGTGTACGTCGTCTCGACGCAGAACCGTTGGTGCCAAGCACAATCACATTGGTGCGAGATTGTCGGAGTAGTCAACAATGCAATGTGTATGTCAGCTGTTTGCCCGAGTCACATCAACACCGTACCCGTACCCACCACAGCTGAGTCACAGGGCTGTCACGTGTCACATCCGCGAGGAGGCTTTGAATGTGGCACAGCGAGTTGTCCTCATTTCATCCTGAACGCTGACCACCACCCACGACAAACTCCTGCTTTCTGTCCAGAAGTTAGCCCTTCCCCCTTACTGAGCTCGATCGTCGCTTGTAACGTTCGTCATGAGGTCCAAATTCAAGGATGAGCACCCGTTTGGTTTGTACTATCATTGCTGCGCAGTCGTCATGTAGTCATTAGTTACTAATACGTTTTCAGAGAAGCGCAAGCAGGAGGCTGAACGCATCAGGCAGAAGTATCCTGACCGTATTCCTGTTGGTTTCTCTCTCTTATTTGCCACGTTTCTTGTCCCTGACAGGATTGGCATCGACTCTAGGTAATTTGCGAGAAGGCCGACCGGACAGATATTCCTACCATCGACAAGAAGAAGTATCTGGTACCTTCAGTGCGCATCACACTGCTTATTACAAGTGCCGATGGATAGCTGATCGGTGATGTGATACCTTCGCTCGCCACACAGGATCTGACGGTTGGGCAATTCGTCTACGTCATCCGGAAGCGTATCAAGCTTGCACCAGAGAAGGCCATCTTCATCTTCGTAGACGAGGTTCTTCCACCAACGGCAGCTCTTATGAGCGCTATTTATGAGGAGCATAAGTGAGCGCACCCCAGATTGCTATCAAGTCGGATCTCACCATTTTCTAGGGATGAGGATAATTTCCTCTATGTCAGTTATTCGGGCGAGAACACGTTTGGGCAGGAGGGTTGGATTGAACTATAAGCGGTACATGTTCATTCGCGGTTGGTGTCCCTGGAAAGCCATAGATCATCATGGGCAGCAAGCGTCTGATCTCGTCTCCAAAGTTTCATCACCGTCTCCATCTCCATACCCTTTTCCTACGCCCGCTTTGCTTGTCGTCTGTACTCTAGTTGTTACTTCTGGCTCGGTTGCCTTCGGTGTCTCAAATCGAATTGATTGCACCTGTATATGGATAATTATCTTTCATTCTAGCATATCACATAAGCTGCAAGGTGCTCTTCAGGAAAGCTTCAGCATGATCAAGCTGGCCTTAGTGAGAGGTCATTAGCTGTAAGTAGGTTGTCTGCCTTTGAAGCCGGCGAACATGAGGTCGATCATTGTTTACATTCCCGAATCCCGTGTGCAAGTCCTACTTTTGTGCAGTGACCTTCTAAACATCCGAGCACTGCACAGGTCGGCGCTAACTTGAACCGTCACTGATAGACCGCGGACAACCAGCAATTCGCTGACGGTCGTGCATTCAAAATACGCATAGCTGTGCATTGCTGCCACACGCAAAATGCATTTCGCTTACGACCCGAAGCCCTGCAGGAGTCAGACATACATGGGTGACTCTGAATCAAGCTTGGCTATTGGAGCCTTCAACTTACAGCAGACATGGATTCGGAACCAACCCTCGTACACACGGTGACCCGTAGCCTATCTAAGTGCTAGTGCTAGTGTGCAGCAGAACAAAACGTACATTCAGGTATTGAACAGCTTCGTCAGACACCTCCACGCTCGGCGAATAGTGAATATTGAAGTTATTCGGCGTCTCAAGTTTTATGGTAAGTAATGCAGGAATGGTCTATCGTGGTCTATCATGGCTAACAATCTGGTCAAATGGCAGCACAAGGACCGGCCGTTGTTGACTTGAACTGGACTCTGAGTTCCTTCCCATGTGCGCGAGGAGTGTCGGATTGGGTTCATTTGATATGTCGATATCCGGGATGCATCGGCCTCTTCGTGACGTTTCTGAGTGGTCTAACAAAGCACCCTTTAGAGCTTTAACACGGGTATGTGTTTCACTGTATGTAATTAAACTCATGTTGGTCTTCTCCGAGCGTTATCAACCAGGCCTGTAAGGTGGTCCACGCACCGCAGGCTGCTTTGTTCGATCCACACAGATCTGAAGCAACTTGAATGTTCAATTGAACACACCTCTGAGAACAATGGTGATATAATATTCTTCTATTGGTTTTGACCTCTTTCATCCACAAGCCGCTTATCATATTTTGCCACACAAAAAGGCCACAGTCCACTCGTGGTGGACTGCACCCAATATAAAACCTCAGCACATGGCTGAGATGCACCATCACACAACGTTTCCCGCAGGCTCGATCTGCTCATTCATCATCACTTTCATTGCATCGCCCCATCTACATCGGTTGTCTGTGACACCATGCCCTTCCCATTCGCTCTTTCCCGTGGACTCTTACTCCGTACGCTCATCATGCTCTGTTCTTCTTATACGAGACGTTTGCTGATCTGTTCCATTCAAGTCGCTATTGCTATCTGCAACATTGCATTAATTATGATTCTGATGCATGCATTTGTTGCCCACACCGCAGGACGTAAGTGCTTTCAACCTAGCTTTGGCCTTCATGCACACCAGTTTGCTTCAGCTTTCGAGGTCCTCGCCACCACGTCAATTAGTATTGCTGTGTTGATCTTGATCTCCCCCATTATGTGAGTTCATCATGACCCGCTGTAGATGCGAAAAGCTGACGTCGGCTCGATGAGTTTATATTGCAGGAGGAATGCAGAGGCTAGTAGCTACACTAGAAATCTCGTTACCTTTGGCGCTTTGTGGCTTTCGGAATTCAGTACGTAACCTGACTGTGCTGCTCGTACCTGCCATTCTGACGTATCATCAGCATCTTGCATCGGCCTGACAGTCCGTGCACGTCAGAATAACGCGACAGCCC
The DNA here is from genome assembly GCA_003316505.1 of Suillus alpinus. Lineage (NCBI taxonomy): Eukaryota > Fungi > Basidiomycota > Agaricomycetes > Boletales > Suillaceae > Suillus > Suillus alpinus. Next base: position 89,920 of record QFEX01000099.1, read on the forward strand.
TTTGCCACGACTTCTCTCAATCTGGTGACTGCAGAATGGCTAATGCCCTCCTCGCTGTTTCCTATATGTCCGTCATCTTTGGTATGTTCGCCGAATCATGTTATTCCATACCAGACGCTCACTTTGACCTAGCTATCATTGGTTTCGTAATCGCATACATCGATAAACACCCCGGTATTGCTAAAGTCTCGCCTCGGTATCCAATTACCAAAGCGGCAAGTTCACATTTTGCTGCCTTGCAACACCCGCTAGACCCAGAGGATCATATATATACTTATTCTCCAGCGAGAAGGGTACAACATGCAAAGCAGGCGCACGCCCAGGAGACGTGGACCGACATATCTCATGTGTTGGTTTCGTAGTTGTACTGCCACTGATGGGGACAGCTAAATTTGTTCGGTGGAATATCATAATTTACATAGGCATATGTTACAATGTCGCACTGGTTAATGAAAATACAGCATAGGCATAGACGGTCTGTTGTTCCAGACGACATTAGGTATCACGAGGGCTCAGTTTGGGCTCAGTCAAAATTGCTTCCTCAAACACACACTCCGGTAACGCGTTCCGCTCCCAGAAAGCGTCCCATTCGTCATCCCCTGGCTCGTTGTCTGGAGTGGAAGATCTACTGTCAACAGCTGTGCTATCCACAACATGGCCGATGTCCAGTGGCGCTACTTGAGCGATTTGCATTTGAGTCAAGTCACCATGAAGTGACATCGAAACATGAGCGCTCCCTACAGGTGCAGCTGTGCTTACCGCTGGTCGAACAGCAAGCAGAACAGCAGAGCCAGGGATGACTGAGATGCCTTCCGCAGTAACGATGTAGTCACAAGAGGCAGGATCGCACACCGAGCTGAACACCACAGTTAGCCGCCTGATGAGCAGGGGTTGTTCATCGCCAACTGGATTGTTCGATGACGTCGCTGAGATTGACTTCTGAATTTTCCTCGGGCGCTCGCTCTCTTCAAGATACCGTCGGCGACCTGTTCGCGAGAGGAATATTCTGGCATTCAGCTGATTCGACCAGACTAGACCGAGCGTTGCTTCTTTCTTGCCCTCCCCTAGGACACTGTCTGCACGACCAAACCACCGGAACTGATCCTTGTAGCCGACCTGCCCGCTATCTAAAGGAGCAGTGTCCCTGTCGATGGTATCGCTGACCTCATTCAGGACCAGGATCGCTATTTGGTGCTTGCTGGCGAGCGAATGCAAGAGCGCCCCTATTTCCGACAGTCTGCGGGACCGCTCAACTAGAAACTGTGTGGTGGTTCTCTTGGAAGTATGGAAGAGTTCCGCGATAGCGTCGATGACAATCAGTTTGAGAGGTTTTGATGATGAGTTTTGGTCATTTGCAGATATATATTGCGGTAAAGATTTAGACAGGACAAAAATGAGTTTGTCGATAGTGGGAACGGATGCGTGTTGTATATTTGCGAAAGAACACAGTGAAGGCGACAAGAGCGGATGAGTATTGAGAATTTGTTCCATTCGTGTGGTTTGCAGTTGCGACGCGATCGTCAGATAAAAAGTAGAACCTAGAACACCTCCTAACCTAGAAGGGAGCTGAACAAGCAGCGAGAGTTGAAGGGCGAACTGTGTCTTGCCCGCAGCACTGAAAGCATCTCAGTGACATGTGCTGATAAGCATTCCAATGCATTCACCTTTCACCTACAACTTCCCAAAGCATTCCCGTTCTGATTCCACCACCCAACATACTATCTAAATCAGCATCTCCAGTTGTGAACTTCTCTTCGCCTTCCAGCGGCAGGTCTTTGATTTTGTTGATGGGGGATACACATTCTCGATATGCAGCCTCGAGAATTCTGGTGACTTCGAGTGGGGGAATGCGCGCGGTGCGCGAGATGTCACTCGGCGTACTGAGTAAGAGGTCTGATAAAAATTTGTATCCTCCTAACCAGGTTTGAATTCATTATGTGTAACCAACGTATGTGCAATGATAATTGAAGACGCACCCTTTTCAAGATAAGACTTCTGGTGAGAGGTCAGGCTGGATAACGAGGATAATGAGACGGAGTCCATGGTTCAGTGCACAGATCATATCATTGTCAACATATAAGTGAGTGATGTCTTTTGAGGTCATAAGTAGTAGTATCAGTTATGATGGTTTCAAACTCAGATCAGCTGCTACACTTGCTTGACGCGACACGTCCACATTGTCTAACATCATCTGCATACCACGCAACCATGCCGTCTGCGACCACGACTGAAGCGGTTCCAATTGAAACCGCTCATGAAGACATGATTGTATGTAACAACATTGATATTGCCACCCTGAACGCGTACTCAAAATTTAACCCTAGCATGATGCGCAGCTTGATTACTACGGCAAACGTTTAGCGACATGCTCTTCAGATAGAACCGTAAAGGTCTTTGACGTCATTGGCGGGGAACCGTTGAAATCCGCTGGGCATACTCTGAAAGGGTTTGTGTTTTGATGTACATGTTGAATAAACTTTCATAATTCTCCATCCTTTCTGACAGGCACACGGGTCCAGTGTGGCAGGTTGCCTGGGCGCACCCGAAATTTGGACATATACTTGCTTCTTGCTCATACGATGGCAAGGTATTGATATGGGGAGAACGGTCTCAAGGCGCGGCCGACGGCGGGTGGACAAGGGTGAAGGAGCACACGTTACACACTGCTTCAGTGAACTCCGTGTCGTGGGCTCCTCATGAGCTTGGTGCAATTTTGGCTTGTGCGTCGTCAGATGGAAAGCTTTCTGTACTCACCTTCAAAGGTATGCACTCTTTTGTTCACATTTGACATCGCTGACGAACATTCGGGTAACAGATGACGGTCAGTGGGGTGCTGACATCTTCAACGGTCATGCCATCGGCTGCAACTCTGTTTCTTGGGCGCCCGCGACACAGCCTGGATCGCTCATTCACCCGCAACAACCTGGTATACAGCCTTCCGCGCCCTTCAAACGTTTTGCCAGTGCGGGTTGTGACAATCTTGTCAAGATCTGGGGCTACCGTGAAGACACCCAGGCGTGGGTGGAGGAAGAGACACTTGACGGGCACACAGACTGGGTGCGTGATGTTGCGTGGGCGCCCAACATCGGTCTGCCAAGGAGTTATATTGCAACAGCATCCCAGGTTCGTTTTCAAAAGGACTTGTCCTGGATGTTGTCTGAAAATACTTTTGTTTCAAGGATAAGACAGTATTGATCTGGACAAAAGACTCGGTAGCTTCTTCATGGGTGAAAACTGCCCTTGACCCATCGACTGCCTCTGGAGCACCTAGTGCAGCAGCTGCAGGCAAGTTCCCTGATGTTGTATGGCGCGTATCATGGAGTCTCGCTGGAAACATTCTCGCTGTTAGCTGTGGCGACGGGAAAGTCACATTGTGGAAGGAGAATCTGCGAGGCGTATGGGAGTGTGTTAGTGACATGTCGTCCTAGGGATGTGTGGTTGGATCAGATGCTACTTAGAAATGCACAGGTTGGCTCGCTCATCTGGTGGTGCATAAATCATACACCACGCACTGATTCCCACTACTCGTCAAGCACTTCAACCTTACATGTGTCGCCGACACGCGGTGCCATTGGCGTCCGCATCCCGGGCACAGTGAGCAAGTGCCAACCATTCTTATCTCTTCTGATGTACCTCTGATTCCGGACGAGACTCTCATAAGGCCTAAGGCGCTATGACTTCTGCCTCGATGCAGAGATCACAGAGAACCGCACACGATTACATTCCAGGTCTACCAAGCACCACACCCGATCAAGAGTTTAAATATCATGAGATCGACGCAACCGCAGTCGCGTGTTTTCTGGACGGACGCATGGTCACAGGGTCGAAAGACAAGATATTTCGTCTGTGCGACTTGAAGGCAGGTGTTGTGTTGAAGAAGATTGAGGGGGATCGCAACTCGGTCTCACATGGATTGGCGGTATCACGGAATGGGCAGTTGATTGCAAGCGGTGATAAGAAGGGAGAGGTCATCGCCTGGCACGAGGAAACCGGGCAATATCTCACAAATTATCGAAGCCAACTCTCAACGAGTATCCTCTTTGGACTTTTCTCCGGATGAGACAGTGCTGGCCGCTGCTTCATGAGACTGGTCACTGTATGGTGAAGCTCTGGAGCACGACAACATGGGAGCTCCAAGGAAAAATCCCGTGCACTGGTGGCCATGTCCGACGGCTGCGTTCGGTATCCGCCGTCTGGCCAACACGCAGCAATCTCATAGTTTATAATACAGGCACAAAGAAATGCGTCGCAACGTTGAATGGTCACCACTCACTGGCGTGGACGCCCGATGACACACGGCTTCTTTCAGGGGGCTCCAATGACACCATACAGGAGTGGAATGCATTGACCTGGCAGCAGGTCGGTGATCCCTGGACGGGACACGGATATCAATGCCCTCGCCCTGAATTCTGCTGACACGCTCATCGCTTCCGCATCATATGACCATCATGTCCGTCTCTGGCGGTTGTCAGATCGACGGACAGTTGCAATCTTCCAGCACTCAATGCACTGCATCACTTTCTCTATGGACAGCACGCACATCCTAAGTGGAAATAACGTGATGATCTCAAAGTGGGCAGTACCCAAGGACATTAATTCAAAGGCATGCCCACATCCTTGACTTTTATAATCCAATTCGAGCATGCTTCATGCAGATCCTGGCCATCACAACAGCCCGCAATGCATGCATAACTGGTGACTTGTTTACTGCTGAGGAGGTAGTACTCACGCAAGAGACCCACACCGATGCCAACAACTATAATTTCTATGTCGATCACTCATTTGTCATGGCACGAAAACACGACTGGCACCACGCGCTTGATGATGCAATCAAGGTAAGATATAATTGATTGATCGGGGCACCCTTATGAAAGGCTAACTTGATGGTGACATAGTCTATCAGCATTCAGCCCTCCATGACAGGCCATATCTCCAAGGGCATTGCCCTCTGCGGAAAAGGGCACCTCAGTGACGCGAGAGCAGCATTTGACGATGCATTCATGTTCACGAACCAAGATTCAGACACCATCCATTTCCTTCTCTTGATTGAAGTAGGTTAAATTTATCTCGCATACTCTCTGCTTCATCGTGTATTTCAGGCGATCACCCTCTTCAATCCAGATCAACATGAGGAGGCAATGCTGCTGCTTGTTTGAATGTTGATACATACCCTCTCATGTCATGTCGTGGAAGTATCATGCGGCTACACTTAGTCTTCGACACTAATATTCGCAATCCTATACATTAGGGCTCGGAATCAATGCCTTGGATGGCGCGCGTCACGACAAAGCCACTAATCATTTCACTGCCACCATCAACTCCAGCGCTTTCTCATCTAGATTAAAGTCGGACATTCATATAATATACGAGGATTTTGTGGTGGTGCGTTCACATGATGCATCCAAAAATGTGTTTCACCTTGACTAGCTCTTCGGGTGGGACCTCGAGTCCTTGTGGCCAACTGCACATCAGAAACGGTGCCAGGCTTTCCTTTCGGCAGGTAAACTCGAAGAAGCCCTCGAATCACACAAATACATGATGGACATAACGATGAAACTACGAAGGCCAGCTGCCTTGATTGGTCCACTGGCAAGTTTTCAGTGATGTCACCCGAGGCTATAATACTCACTCCCATTTCACTCAGCGTTCGTTCGAGCAAGAATGCAACGCGCTCGCTGCGAACGATGACCGTGTTCTTGGTGCATGTACTCCCTCCATCATCCCTTTCGCTACTTACCGTTATGCAGGCGGAGACCCCTGGCCAAGATCAACATGGCTATGATACAGAACCTGATTTTTTCCGAGAAATGCATGACGTGCATGCATTGGTGTATCCTTTGTTTTACTGAAACACACCATTCATTACAGTACCATCAAACTTTCTCAACCACGACCTCGACAGCGCCCGGAGCGCCTCAAGAGACTCGGGCTCGCTGTCACGAGGACCCCACATGCAGCTCTTCCACTGGCCTCTGCCACCATTCCTACCACCTTGTAAACCCGCCTACGACACCCTGGCGGCCCGATAGCACACGCCACCGATCATCGAAGTTCCTTTTGCGAAGGGTAAATTGATACGCCCGGTCGATTTATCACTGTGTATTTGATTTAATGTATAAGTCTACAGCGCCACGCTGCAGCGGTATGTTATTGATAGGTGATGACTATATTCTGTAGATTATTTCTCGTCCTTTTATGCATGGATGACCTTCGCGGGACCTCCTTCATATGCAACGTTGGCGACTGCGGTGTGTGCGGCATAGCAAATGATGATCTGGACGTCACCAGAAAAAACCCTCACGGAGTCTATAGAACTATGTTCTTCGTCAGGTCTTTCATAACCCTCTAGATACTGTCCAACAATATCTTTCACAATACTCGAGTGTTGTAGCATTCTGAGACCCATAATTTGAAGAGTAAGACTTCGCCATCGCCAAAATCCGAATTGGTTCCTAAGGCGAACGTTCGCCTACGCATTTCTTCAAGGTGTTACGTCTACAACAGGAAACATCTTTGCTTGCTGGAGTCGGTGTAAGGAGGATCTGGTGACTTTGTTCAAATTCCATTAATCGCCCTTGTGTCGCATGTTCAGTACATTTGCATTGAACGTATAACACCTTTTATCAGTGACAAAATTGCTTGGCTGCTCAGTGCATTGAATTTAGTTGGAGACATTTCGTACGAGTGAGCCCGGTGAGGCCTGGGTCGTCCCGAATATGCTCTCAATGCGAGCTCGAGTGCGCGGATAAGTGCTGCGCTGTCGGACGGCAACAGCGATAGAATACCCTTCAAGTTGGAGAGACTGTCACTTTCACTACTTCGACCTCTGCAGTGACCATATGATAACCATATCTGCGTTGTCGTATATGGAGAAAAATTCTGGGTCTCTACAGGAAGCAGGGAGGTTGTGTGATCTGTAGTTGCAATTAGTTGACACAGTGCCAATTTGGAGAAAACTTGCAAGCAAGCATAACAAAGAAGGAACGAATATTTGGTCTGCCTGGGAGGTCTCTCGAGTGAACTCACATGAGCTGCTGTATTCTGAGCTGTCGTCCGAAACTGCGGAAGTTCGGAAGCATCCGACGTCACGATCCACATTACACAAGGCACTGCAGCTGAAAGTGATCCTGGCACACGCAAGGGTCAAGGCGGTCCTAGGCTTTCTTAATCTTTAACTTTCCATCTTGTGTATATCGTGTCGACGGTTTCTGTACCGCAATGTTCGCCAAACTTCCACAGACGCTAACGGCACCTTTTGGGTTATTAACTGATGAGGCGAAGCTGGCGTTTCGCAGTCGCCCCCAGGGAATATCTAAGCTGTATACAACGAGGGTGAGTTTGTGATGCCCGCTTCCATCTATACATTGACTATATTGACAAGTTGACAACTACAGCACATAACCGAAACTGACAGCTATTGGGACCAGGTCGGTGATACCTAGTCTGTTGTCCAATTGTCCAATTGAATAATATATCGTAGTACTTCACCCTCTTTGACACGCCATCTGATGTCTCCTCCCTCATATCAACTCACGACAGTACGTCCCAACATTTTGCTTTTAGTCCGGGCAGCTAATGAGATCTCCCAGTTCGTAGAGCTCTCCTGGACTCGCCTGAAAATGTAGCGACCCTCATCAGAGTTGTGACCTCACGTCTATTCAACCTTGTGTCTGACCACACCTTCCCATCCGCACCACCAGCATCTGTGGCATCATATGCCACTTCCTTCATCAAGACCTCGAGCACAGAGCGCAACGCAACCAAGGAGGTCCTTAACAGTCTGCGAGTCCTGCAAAGGGTGCTGCCTGTTATGTTTGAGGTGGAGGGAGAATCCAACACATTCGAGCTCGAGGTGCTGTGGAAGAAACTTGAAGTTGACGACGAAAATGTACCCACAGCTCCAGGACAGACACCACAGTTCGTCATCGAAGATGACGAGGACGGGAGTGAGAGTGGGCATGGCTCTAACACCCCATCGCAGACTCCCCAACCGAAACGGATGAAAACCCTACCTTCGCTAGGAGAAAAGTTATTTACTTGCGTCAACGATCTCCTATTTTGTTGCGGTTTTAGTCTCCCAACGAAGATACAAGTGGATCATTACAAGATAAATTATGTTATATGGTATGCATCGTTGGTCAAAAAAAACATGCCTGACTTACAATCATCCCAGGGAGAAGGGTGTAGGTTCGACGACTGACTCTGGACCAAATCATGCATACGACTCCAATAAAACAGAGGTTTTACGGCTTCTCCTTGTCCTTTTATCACGTCAGATATACATCCCGCCTGCCGCTCTCTTCACGCATCCGTCATTCTACACGCTGCATGTAGTTCGAAAAACGCCCCGACGCGACGTCTTGACATTACTTTGCTCCTTGCTAAACACCGTGATAAACTCTGCCACGACCAACAACATGACCATTGCCAGTGTAGCCGGCAAGGTCCCTTACAATCACCTAGTTTTCAAGGGCGAGGATTCCAGGACGGCACTTGTGGGCATGTGCCTGCAAGTTTTGTGTGTTTTGTTGGATTTCCAGAGTGGTCCGGCCAGAGACATCATTTCAGAGTCTGGAGACGCCACCTCATCATCCCCGACGGCACAAACCAACGCCTTCCGCTATTTTTTGGCGAAATTGGTAGGTTTGTCTTCTTCATCGGAGAATACTATTGCTTATGGCGTACAGCATCGCGCGCAGGATTTTGCTTTTATCTTGAGCGGCATCATTGGCATACTAGAACATCAACTAGCTATATCGAACAATCTACTCCCTGGATCCAGGAAGTCGGTTCCTTATGTGCCTGAGACTAGTACGCATATCTTTAATTTTCGCCTTACTCTTCTGATCCCATGCAGTCATTTTATTCTGGAAGATCATTGAGCTCAACAAGGTAAGTAGATCGTCTATTCAGCAGTGCCGATGAGATGTCTGATTATTTTTCTAAGAAATTCCGCGCTTACCTGCTGGACTCAGATAAAGCAGTCGATGTCCTTGCGTATCTTCTATGCTATTCACTCGAGATCAAAGACAAGCCACGTACGTCTTCTCTAGTCATCTCTTGAGCGGGTATATGTTTTAATGGATTTCTAGAGCAACATGGCCTTTGCAGAGCGCTCTCATACATCATTCAGACGCTATCGGCTGAGACCGCATTCGGTAACAAACTCTCGTCACCAATAAATATCCAGATACCGACAAAATGGGTGCCTCAGGGGACATCTCATGGGACCGCTGCGGATTTCATGATCACTGTGAGCGAACAATTGACGTTCACATTTTTGGAAATTAACCCTTAGTAGTCAATATACTCTATCGTTGCAACTACTTCAGGCTCCCTCAATTCCATATACCCGGCACTTATCATCGCGCTCGCGAATGCGGCTCCATTTTTCAAAAACCTGTCTGTTGTTGCATCTAATCGCTTGCTTCAGCTCTTCACTTCATTCTCGAACCCTCTATTCCTCTTATCTGACGAGAGCCACCCAAGACTTTTATTTCTTATGTGAGTAATTATCATATGTGAGTAGCAAGGTGCTTACTAGTTAATGGTTGACAAGGCTTGAGGTCTTTAACTCAGTAGTTTTCCATCACCTTTCCGATAACCCCAATCTTCTGTACGCAATCATCACTGCACAAAAAACTTTCGAAGAACTAGGGACATTCACTCTTGCCCGCGGACTTCGAGAGATCCAGCGTGTACAGCAGATCAAGGAAGAGCAAGCTAGCCAGGCGGAACGTGACCGAAAGGATGTCCCACAGCAAGAGCGCGCGTCCGCGGAGAGCGCACACCAGGAGAAATTACGCCTTCTCAAGAATGAAAGCGACCCTGCCTTCGCTATTACTTTGGATATTGAGTCTACTTCTTTTTCTGATGATGACCTTGAAGCTGGTCTGGCTGGGCAAGAGCAAACTGAGACCCGCCCTCTCACGTCTTCACCTTCGGAGAATAGCCCAACAACAAGTACCAGAACCACAACATCGGTGTCAGAAAAGGCGAGAGGCAAGATGAAGGCTCGGCGATCGCTATCGTCGGACACAATTAATGGAGATCGCATGGCTGCGGCTGGCGTTGGCAGGAATGGCTTTTTACCCACGCAAGAATGGGTGAGCCTCAGTTCAAACTAACATAACGTTGTCTGTCGCTAACTTCCATGAAACTAGGTTACATCTTGGCAGCAAGGGTAAGTGCTTGTTCGCTGGTGTTCGAGTGATTCCTAAATGTTAACAGGCTACCCTTGGACATTGTGATGCTGGTCATATCGGAGCTCTTGCCAAAGATCCAGAATCTGCAGGCTGGCAAGCAGAAGGCCAACTCAGCGGGCGCTATCACTGGGTTTTTGCAAAGTGTAACCTTGACTGATGTTCTGCCTCCTGCACCAGTGTTATATTCGAGACGATTTGTGGTATGTTCTTCTCCGCTTGAGTTGTGGAAGATACTGACCCAGCAAATAGTGGTCGGATGCATCAATTGTCTGGTTGACGTCGCTCATCTGGGGAGGGGTTTATGTGCACGGAATGTCGCCTCTCGGGATATGGAACTCCACCAATGTGCGACTCTTTTTCGTGAAGCACACGCAACCCCAACAACGGCAAATCACGGACACGATGTCAAGCGTGGTTGGAGGTCTGTTCTCGCCCACCAGACAAAGACCCGAGCGTTCGTCCAATCAGTGATGTTTCATGATGTCGTGTGCTTTTTTGGTGTACTGTAACTAGGTGTGCCATTCATGACGATGCTGTGGAAGGTTTTAAAAGGACATAATATCAGACGTGTGTTTTCCCTCAGTGTAGATACGAAATTTAGTCCTTTTCATATTTGTAGTTCGTGTTGTATGATTTGAAATTCTTTCACTGACTCCCCTTGACCTTGTAGCATGTTTTTTTCACTGATGAATTTGGGACGGGATCTCTGATCGTGACGGTCCTCATGCTTTTTATCATCGTCTTGATACTTGGCAACAACTTGCATATCATCCAATGGAGCCACCGAGTGGAAAAATCAGTGATGCGTTGCTCAGAGAGTGCCTTTCACTCATCGTCATCACTTAGATTCATGCAAGAATTGTGCCAGAAAGATGATAATATTTTTTCCCGAGTTAACACAAAGAGCGCATCATCTGAACGGGTGCATTAAAAACCCCAGTGGGGAAAAGCTACCGCCCTCAGCAGTCTCGTGTATAAAAATTACATGGCAAAGCACTACAGGCGTAAGATGAAAGACGGAGAAAGACATGAAGGAAGAC
>QFEX01000099.1:107189-125647 GCA_003316505.1 Suillus alpinus
TAAGATATGTCCCGACGGCACGCGGAAGACACCAGCCAGTGCCTGACGAACGCATGGAAATCGTGAGACGAACCGTTATCGAAAGTATGATATCGATGAGAGTAAGATACTAGGTTGAGACTACAGCGGGACCAAGGTTATCATCCACAATGTATGTCCAAGTCAATCATTGAGCACTGTCAGTGACGTAACAGGGACTCATTAGTACTTACATTCTATCACCATTTCTTGAACTTTTACCAGGATGCCCCAATACCACCACCTCCATAGTCAGGCCGTTGTTCCTTCTTGATTCCACTTCGTGGGAGTCGGGGTCAACTTTCAAAGGTGTTTCAAATACGGCCCTTTCAAGCTTTTGCAACCTAAAAATTACCAGTGCCAGGTCATAAGATTCACAAGCTGTGCTTCACTTGCGTTTGCCCAATGTTTAAGCTCCAAGTGTTAGCACCCGTCACCCGACATTGGTCCAACTCTGCTTATCAGTGGAAGTCTGGGCCTCTCATGCAAGGTCACACCGTCTGAGTACATACCTTCTCGTTTCGTCCGAGAGGCACCGTATTTAAGGAATCGATATCAGAGGCTGAATTGCTAATACATCCTCTGCGGGAGTTATGGCTGACTCTCATCCTACGGAGCCATCGAAGGTGCTTGAGCACCAGGATAATCACCAGGAGAAAGACCTGAAGGGCTTCGATGTCTACAGTACAGAGAGTGTGGAAGAGGCTCCCTCTCAAGAGTCTGAGCAGGTCATCCGTGGCGCAGAAGACATTACCAACTTGGTAGGTCTAACAACAGGAGAGTGTGTTGTCCGCTTAATATATTGACTTTGCTTTAGATCATATCGGATGAGGATAATCCTGACCTCCCCGCACTGACCTTCCGTTTCTGGGTCCTCGGTATTGGACTAGCGACTTTTGGTGCGTTATAATGAAGCCTACTCTCGACCCAAACTGACGTTCAATCTATCGCAGGATCTGTCCTCTCCGAAATTTATTTTTGGAAGCCCCAGAATGCAATGGTTTCGGCGCTATTTCAATTGATTATATCTTACGTTCTAGGCAATGCGGTGAGCATCTGCAGTTTGTTTCACTGTGTATAAATTGACGGAGATCGTACGAAGATGCATTATGCTATGCCTTCCACAGGGATTTGGCGTCATCTCAATCCTGGGCCGTTCAACATCAAGGAACACACGTGCATCACCATTATGGCGTCTACTGCGTCAACGACAGCCAATGCTATTGGTATAATAGCAACACTTGATTTGTTTTACGGTGTGACTTTGAATCCTGGAGCGGCGATCTTCCAAACGTTCGCATCGCAGGTGCTACTAACCACTTGTTCCCTCTGATATTGAAATTGACCCATGGTTCAGTTGATCGGATATGGTTTTGCGGGGCTTCTAAGAACCCTCCTCGTATGGCCTACTTACGCACTGTTTCCGAATCAGCTCCCGTCAATTTCTCTTCTGCAATCCATGCATTTTGGCGGTTTACTCAACCATAAGAAGATGAAGTACTTCTGGATTAGTACTAATTCTTTTCAACTTGAACTTCATGAACACTGAAGAACTCCTCAGTCTTTTGGGCCATCTTTTGTTGGGTCAGTGAAGCGGCATAGGCACGATCCACCCTTACATCTCAAATTTCCATCCACAGGAAATTATTCCGACGTGGATTTTCCCCCTTCTAACGGCGTTCTCTGTTATCTGCCTGGCTGATAACGGTCGCTCGGCTCTTATTCGCAATCTCTTTGGAGCGGGGTCATCCAACGAAGGTCTAGGTCTGCTGTCATTCAGCTTCGATTGGACCCTGATCACACAAGCGTATCCTTTATACTGGCCTCTGCAGACTCAAGTCTCTTCCTGGATTGGGTTGGGATTTGGTTATGCCCTCATGAGTGCGTCACGTCACAGCATTCCCTTGTTGACACCATTTATCAATTCACTATCAGTTGGATGTTATTATGGAGACGTGTTCCAGGGGTATTCAAGAGGGTTACCGTTCATGTCAACTGCACTATTCAGCGGTAATGGCTCATCGTACGACCAATCCGCGATTCTTGGCTCCAACAATCAACTCGACCCGGCAAAGTATGCTGAAGTTGGGCCCCCGTGCGTAATAGACACAACTAATCCTTTTGTACTCAACATATGCTTCAGATTCATGACAACAACCTACGCAGTTTCTTTGCTGATGACCTATGCTTCCATGGGATCAGCATTTTCCCACATATTCTTGTGGCACTGGAAAGAGCTATGGGAAGCTTTCAAAGGCTTCAACTTCCTGAAGTCAGGGCAGGATTTTGACGAGTGAGTTATGCCTTTTCCCTCATTTTTGGATTTTCTTTAACGTCGCAAGCTAGTGTTCACTTTCAGCGGATGAAAGTTTACAAAGAGGTTCCACAATGGTGGTACGGTTCTATCTTCATCGTGTCATTGGGCCTAGCGATTGGTATGGCGTATGTTGGCATCAACACCCTGCCGTGGTGGTCTATCTTCATTTTTACCGTCATCGGTGAGTTACCGACTTTGAGGGGGGTCGATTTCACCTCATGTTCTCTTGCATAGCATTCGTTATCGCCGTCATCCTTGGTTTTATATATGCTGTGACAGGGTTCCAGATCCCTACTGGAGGTTTTGTGCAAGTCATTGCTGTCAGTGGCTTTTCTGCGTTAACGGTGGCGGTCAATATTGACAGGTTATATTTAGGCATACGTCCATCCTCAACAACCGGTTCAGAACATGTATGCAAAGTTGTACGGTTACAATACTGGTTATCAGACATTATACATGCTCTCCGATTTGAAACTAGGTGCTGTCCTTAACTACGATGATGACTCAAGAGTTAATGTTTGCCTTCGAAGGACAATATGCGAAAGTACCACCCAGAGCTACATTTATTGCGCAAGTCAGTGGCACGATTCTTGGTGCCAGTAAGTTTCCCATGTTGTATGAGGCTTATCCGCTGAACGGCTTGGTTGAGTTTTCAACTATGTCCTCTACAAGTCAATCGTAAACGCGCACAGAGTCGATTTAATAAACCGTGCGTCATATTATACATATACAGTCTCTATTCGAACTCAAGCTAGATTGATTATAGCGATCGGAACGCGTATATGGTCTGGGTGGAACTCACAAGAGATCAACTCAGCAGCGATTACATGGGGAGCTCTGAGTGCAGAGCTATACGGCCCAGGTAAAACATACTTTCAGGTGAGTTCCCGACTAGATGGTAGCAAACGCAGATTCACAACCCCTTTCCAGATTCCTCTAGGACTTCTTTACGGGTTCCTCGCCCCTTTCCTGCTTTATACCATGCATCGCCTATTCCCGAGGTAATTTCCTCTGCAGTGTTACTTCTAGAACAATCTGACAGGACGAAACAGGCAACGGATCTGGTCTTACCTCAATATGCCGATTATCTTCACTTATCTTAGTTGGCTGCCGTACTCAGTCAATGGTGTGTTGGCAAATCGTACGATGTTAGCTTTTACTGACAATTACCACAGGGATGTGGTGGCCAGGGTTCATCATCGGGTTGTATACGCAATGGTGGGTCAGGACCAGGAAGCCAAGATGGTACAATAAATACAATTGTGCGTGATCTGGCCCGAGAAATCATGACGGACCTCAACTAGGGATAACTAGATCTGACCTCTGCCGCTTTGGACGGAGGTTCGTCCATCATTTACTTCATCCTTAATTTTGCGGTGTTTGGTGAGTTCTCGGTTCGTAAGTTAGCACAATTGTACTTATGTCATTTAAGGGGCAAGCGGGAGTGCCATAAGCTTCCCTACGTGGTGGGGAAATCCGGATCCTAGTGTTATGAGTGTCGGTGAGTTTATCATGGCTGTATCGTTTTTTGAGATTACGATGGTCATCTTGCAAAATCAGACCACTGCATGGCCAGCAATTTTTCATGACATGGTCACAAGTGATCGATCCTGATAAAGCATATTCGATAGAGGTTCATATGCTTGAAATTGAGAGGGAAGAGATATTTTCCGGTCTTTACCAGACATACATTCATGATGACATGTAAGGTGTTGGAACCATCGTTTCCCTGCTGCAGGGTGGGAGATGCTCAAACGAATCCGGCTAAGCTTCTGTGAGATAATTTTGACGACATCAGAAAACATCATGCGTATGTCGACTACGTGAGAGGTGCGATGGAGAGGGACGGCTAGAGTTCAATCATCCTCATGAAGTTCCTTCCAAACCTGTTCAGTTTTCAAACGTTGCTCTTTGGCCTGGGTGCGGTTACGAGTCGAACGGTCGACGCGCTTAAGCCAGGGATATGTCAGCGCTCGGAGGGGCACACTAAGGACAGGCCACTAACCTCTTTTCGGAGGCACTTATTGAGGCTGTCCTTTTCTTGATTGCAACCACCAGTCAATCGCGCCCAGCTATTAACATGACATGCGTCGAGTGCCTGGATGAATTCCCTGCAGACTTTGATGGCTATGTTAGAACAGGAAAGGATACTAGATAGTACCGGAGCCGTGCGTCGCACCTATTCGTTTATCGGACAACTGCGGGTGCATCTGAGAAATGCTGCATGAAAAAGCAAGGGCTATTCACCACCAACTGACAGTGGAATACAAGGCAGTTATCGAAAACCAGTGTTAACGATACACGCACAGACCAAGATGAGAAGAGAGAGCTCCGGTCAAGCCCCGGTTGTGTGTTTTCCGTAGACAACCGTCGTGTCCGAGAGAGTTAACGCGAGAATCAACGTGTGAACTGGTTCCATGGTAGTAAGCCTTCGTAAGCAAGTCGCTAACTCAATCTACTTGAAACCTATCTGAGGGCCATATATTAACCCCAAACATTTCTATCCCCTTCTCTTTCAATCCATCAATCATGTCTCAGTTCACTCCGGAGCCAACAGACAACGCCTCCATTGCCACCATCCGCACTCTTGCTGCCGATGTCGTTGGCAAGGCAAACTCAGGCCATCCAGGTGAGCATGACTAGATCACCTTCATCCTGTGCAGCGATAACGACGATGTCCCTCTTTAAGGTGCACCCATGGGTATGGCGCCTGTCTCCCATGTCCTCTTCACAAGGCAAGTAATTTTCAATCTTCCACCCAGTGGTACGATTATTCAATATACCCCAGATTCTTCAACGCAAACCCCAAAAACTCCAAGTGGTTCAACCGCGACCGATTCGTTCTATCTAATGGGTGAGTTTGTGTCCATATTTGCATTCGACTGCTCGCTGATGAACATTGCAGACACGCGTATGCACTTGACCCCTGACTGGTGTATTAGTTATCGCTGACTGTTGTGCACTCTAGCTGCGCACTGCAATACATCTTATTGCACCTTTTGGGCTACAAGCTTTCTATGGATGACCTCAAGGCATTCAGGCAGCTTGATTCTTTGACCCCTGGTCACCCCGAAGCACACCACACTGATGGTATGTCCTACTACTTATGAAACAGCCCATGTTGACGAATCACTTACGCTACATCAGGTATCGAGGTCACCACCGGTCCCCTTGGTCAGGGATTTGCCAACGGTGTTGGTCTTGCTATGGCTCAGGCGCACTTGGGTGCAGTTTACAACCGTCCCCAGTTCGACCTTATCAACAACTACACGTATGGTTAGTATTTCCCCGGTTCCGAGAATTTGGAATATTTCACAACTATGTCTCCGCAGTTTTCACTGGAGACGGTTGTTTGATGGAGGGTGTCGCAAGCGAAGCCGCTTCCCTTGCTGGCCACTTGCAGCTGGGCAACTTGATTGTCGTGCGTACATTTCACGTGTGACTCTTTTACTCTTATTAATCGGTCCATCCCAGATCTATGATGATAACCGTGAGTTGGATCCTCATTGGCCTGCGGCTCCGTTCCGTGACTTATCCCCATTAAGATATTTCCATTGATGGTGACACCGCTGTCGCATTCACTGAGAATGTTGAGCAGCGCTTCTTGGCATACGGCTGGCAAGTTCTCCATGTCAATGACGGTGACCAGTATGAGATTCTTTCTCATCCCTATCTTTGATGTCTGACTTGCGCTCAGCGATCTTGCTGGCATTAACGGCGCCATCGTCGCTGCTCGTGCCGAGAAGAACAAGCCTACCATCATCTGTCTCAAGACCACGATCGGTTACGGGTCAAAGCAACAGGGTACCCACGGTGTTCATGGCTCTCGTGCGTATATTTTCTTGACATTTAAAGCGCTCGCATGCGAATTATTTTTGTCCCCAGCTCTCAAGCCTGATGACATTCAATCCCTCAAGACCAAATTTGGATTCCCTCCTGACCAAAAGTTCTACGTGCCTAAGGAGACTTACGACACTTACCAGGCAGCTGCACTTCGCGGCGCCCGGCTCGAGTCCCAGTGGAACAGCCTTCTCGCCGAGTACGCCAAGGCATACCCCAAGGAGCATGCAGAGCTCGCTCGCCGGATTTCTGGGAAACTCCCGGAAGGATGGGAACAGACTCTCCCCGTGTACAAGCCTGCCGATCCCGCTCAGGCATCTCGCAAGCTGTCTGAGCTTGTCCTTACGGCGATTACGCCCGCGCTCCCCGATCTCATGGGTGGCTCTGCCGATTTGACCGGCAGTAACTTGACCAAGGTCAAGGGAACTGTTGACTTCCAGCCACCCAGCACTGGACTCGGAAACTACGCTGGCACGTACATCCGATATGGTGTTCGCGAGCACGGTATGGGCGCCATTGCCAATGGTCTGTCTGCTTATGGTGGTATTGTGCCATTCGTGGCTACATTCTTGGTGAATAGTGCTGCTTTCTTAGCCAAGGTTTCCCACTGATCCCATCCTAGAACTTCGTTTCGTATGCGGCTGGTGCCGTCAGGTTGTCCGCGCTGAGCAAGCATCAGGTTATCTGGGTCGGTGAGTAAATAGAATCTTTCAGAAACTAGGAAACCATGTTCACAATCTGTCAAGCCACGCATGACTCCATCGGTCTTGGAGAAGATGGTCCCACTCACCAGCCGATCGAGACTGCCATCCACCTGCGTGCAATCCCCAACCTGGACTTCTGGCGCCCCGCAGACGGTAACGAAACATCCGCAGCCTACCTCGTCGCCCTCAGGAGCACGCAGACGCCATCCGTCTTCTCACTTTCCCGTCAGAACCTGCCGAACCTCGAGGGCTCTACCATTGAGCGTGCAGCACGCGGTGGATACGTGCTCTACGAGGTTGCCAACGAGGACATGACGATTGTCAGCAGCGGCAGCGAGGTTCCGATCGCTCTTGAGGCAGCAAGCAAGCTTAAGGCAGAGGGTATCAACGTCAGACTTGTTAGCTTGCCTTGCTGGTCGGTATTCGACAAGCAGGACGAGCAATACAGGCTCAGTGTCCTCAGGAGCGGTGCTCCCATTCTGTCATTGGAGGCGCTCACGGTAAATTTGAATCGCTGAAGAGGTGACACACTTTGCTGACTTGTCTCGAAATAGACCGCTGGTTGGCAGAAATACAGCCATGAGGTGAGGTTTCGTGATCGCATCGGTTTTGCTAAGTAGCTCATATTTTGCAGCAATACGGTCTTCCTGCATGGGGTGCTTCAGGACCGTATCAAAAGGTGTATGAGAAGTTTGGCATCACTGGCACTAGTAAGTCAGCATATAAATATCGGGTGGGATAATACTGACTGTGATTCAGACATTGCCGCCGTTAGCAAGAAGGTCATCGCATTCTACAAGCAGAGGGGCGGCCAAGTTGTGTCTCCTCTCGTCAAGGCTCTGTAGGTTATTGTGTCCTGTATAAAAATTCGCCGGTCCTGCAATTAGGCTAGATTACTTATAGAAAGCACAGTGTAACAATGCTGTAATAAAATAGATTGATCTGTGACAAGCTGTGGTTCAAGCGAAGTCTCCCATGGGCCTACCAAATAGAAGGAAGATAATTGTTTATGGTTCAAGCGAACAGTATGGAACCTCTGGTGGAGGCATTCCCAATATGTGTGAATTAAGGATAGTCGCAACTGCGAGTCTACACGGATGCGAATGTCTATTTGCGTTGAACGGTCATTGTATCCCAGGTGAATCTCTCCTCCTCTTCTTTGAGAACGCTCTGAATATGAGGCTGGAGGTATCGCTTGTCCTGAAACAGCGGTCAACATCCATCCACTTCGTAGTACTGCGAGAGGTCAACGTACATCTTCAGGCTTTGACCACTGTTCTTTGGATAAAGGTTTGTGGTGAAGATCACAGTCACTTGCAATTTTGAAGCGGTAGGCGCGGTCATAAGTCTCTCGCGGAGTTAATCGACCGATTGCCTGTAATTCCAGTCCGTGTTAAGAATGCCCACGCAAAGCGGGTGGGCAACTCACCCTTTGCACTTGTGGGCTCTCTTCGACCTCTACATAAATCACAGTTAAGCACGCTGGACAGTCGCAAACTAAACATAAGACACGCACGGAGGTCATCATATTTGAGACCCATCTTGCGGTAGCCCATGAGGTCAGCATACCAGTGAGCGATTGGTGTCACATATTTCTTGAGTGTCCGCGAGGAGCGAATGTATGGTGCGAGGGAAGGGCCGAGCACGTTCATCGCGTTGGCTGCTGAGACTCTGTGGTGTCTTCTTCAAGAAATCGACGTAACTCAAGAAGCGGAACCACCCGGAATATTATTTGGCACTATTTGCATCTGCTTTATTTGGGCTTATTTTTTGAAAAGATAAGATCTACAAGATAAAACTTACAATAAATCTTGACTGCGATCAGTTAGAACCACTTCCTCATCACAAAACAGACATGGCCCCCAACATCCGTGAGCGCACCTACATAATGGTCAAGGTAGTCATTCATCGTCTCGAGATGATCATCCGCTGAACGACCGCGCCATCTTCCAGCCCGATGGTGTTGACCGTGGTCTTATTGGCGAGATCACTGCCCGCTTCGAGAAGCGTGGCTTCAAGCTCATCGCCGCCAAGCTCGTCGCTCCCCCCAAAGAGCATCTCGAGAAGCGTGAGTTCTGGATCAGACCAGATTTTTAACGCCTTGGTTGACAACATCTGGTCTATATAGACTATGATGACCTCCGTGACAAGCCCTTCTTCCCTGGTATGATCGGATACATGCTCTCTGGCCCTGTCTTTGCCATGGTCTGGGAGGGCTTGGATGCCGTGAAAACAGGCCGTGCCATGTTGGGCGCCACCAACCCCCTTCAGTCTGGCCCTGGTCAGTCTATGCGTAGTTATCAAGTGACACTCAGGTACTGAATTTATCATAGGCACAATCCGTGGCGACTACGCCCTTGCCGTTGGCCGCAATATCTGTCACGGCTCTGACTCCGTCGAGAACGCTGAGAAAGAGATCGCTCTGTAAGATCGCAAGATCGCCTTGGTTTATCATTTCTAACTGCCTTTGAAGCTGGTTCCCGGAGGGCCTCGTCCAATATTCGCGCTCCCAGGAGTCTAAGGTCTATGAGATCTAGACGTGTGCAAAAGGAGAGCAACAAGAATCGCCAATGTTGTAAACTAGATACCATTCCGACTGCATGTGGAGAATGGCCACCACAGTGGAATTAGACAATCAAAATCAGCGTTCGCGCGACGCTGAGATGCAAACCATCAAAGGACATCCCAGTAGATTGCTAGTAAAACAATAATAGAACAGAACAGATAATAGATGAAGCTAATGAGCGCGAACAAGGTATTGTATGCAATGAGAGTGAGGGTATGTGTGCAAGAAATGATGATGTGATAAATTTGAGAGAATAACTATGTGCTAACACCTACTACACACTCCTCGGCGTGCCATAGTATGCAGGGTCCACCCAAGGCACTATTTGATCCGGGACATGCGACCTACTAAGAGGAACTCCGGCCCAACCACCACTGATAGACATCCTGCCGCGCTTGTAAGGCGCATCAAAGGCTAGAAAACGTACGACATTGATGTCATGAAGCCCACAAGCGTGCATTATGTCCCAGATGCTAGTATAGCAGCAAGATCTTGCTCGCCAGCCGCTGCAAGTTGTCGTGAACGCGCCTTCAAACGCACTGCGGTAAAAGTGAGCCGTTGTGGGCGACATCAAAATTCAAAGGACTTACAAAGACGATCCAGGGACAGTAACACCACCTTGACGGCATTAGCATCATCTCGCACAGGAGGAGCATTCTTCAACAGTGCTGAGCGGTCCACCCAATGCTCATCTTGCCATATCGCGGCTTTGAGAATCAGATCATCCATGCAGCGATCCCACGAGTCTTCATTAGTGAGATCAACCTGCTCGATCCGTACGCTTAGCGACGCCAGGTAGTTGCCTTTTGAAGTTTGGACTTTTAGCGATGTGGAGTGCGAGCGGACGTGTGAAGTGATGTATGCAATGGCTTCTTTGGCAGCTTCCCCAAGCTTAGACGGATTCGAGGAGAGGCCGTCGAGCTCCATTATAACCGGAACTGGCAGGACGACAGTCCATCGGAGACTCTCAATGATGGATGCGATGGCCGATAGGGAAGATAGGATAATGTTGGTATCCAGTACAAGAATAGTATAGCCTGCCACGATGTTCAGAGATGGCATCAACGCATTGTTCCGGGAACGGGCAGGGCGAGACCGCTGTTTGGGTACGTGGACAGGTGCGCGCTGATCTGAAACTAGGAGTGACCGCAAGTACCTCCGGCGTGCCTATAAACGTCATCAAATACCATCCGAAACTCAAAAATCAAGCAACCCACCTTGAGAGCCTTGACCTCTTCAGAATCATTTTCGTCATCGTCACTCTCTTCTGAAAATCCATCAGCGTCTTCATCCTCAGCATCGACATCCATAGGATCGTCGGTCCAACGACGACCACGTCGCCTCCGCTCCTCTTCCTCGCGCTCATGCCGATCTTCCTCAAGCCATCGCATCACTTTCGCTTCGAGTACACCCTCAACCCTCCACTCACGCGTGCCCTCTACCCAAGTGAACCCATCAACAACAGTTGACAAGGAAACGGCACATCGCACAAGTCGGCTCCATCTCTTACTCGTCTCCCCACGCAAGCTCTCCCCACGGGAGTGACCATCATCTTCATCATCTTCATCTTCGATGATCCCATCGGTGAGCTGACCGCCTTCTTCCACATCCAGAATCTCCACCTCCACACGTCGCTCCTCTCCACTCTTCCAGTATCCGCGCTCAAAGACTTTTCGACTGATCCACTCCATCCCACGGAGGCACCAGTCCTCGGAGAGAGGCGGGGCACAACCACTCGTCAGCATCGCCCACCGCTCGCTGCCAGCAGCTGGGATATCCAATCCCTGCGCGGCGAAGATATCGCGGGGAATGGTAGCGAAAAATTGGACAAGATCATGCCAAGGTATCAAACGCTCCATTACGGAAAGCGTCTCCGCATGTTTTGTGACGGTGGCCAAGAAGGTGAGCATGACTGAGAGATAAGGATTCAGAGTCGAACGTGCAAAAGGCGAGGCCTTCCGCGTCGGATTGCGGAGAACGAATGACAGCATCGAAAACGCAAGTTCCATCGCTAGTTTGAATGACACCGGCAGTTCCACAGGCATATGTGCGTCCGATGGAGCTGGAGATGCCTGTGGGTCGCCTTCGTCATCCACGTCCATCCGTTTCTCTTCACTGTCTTCTTCATGGAATGCGGGCGCAGCATGACACTTCTTGACAACTTTTACAGCCGGACCGCTTGCGCCAGTGTCACGAGCACCTACACCACCGATCTTGCGCAGCACGCCGCTTGGACGTCCATATTCGAGTATGGCACCGATGTTTACGACTGCCATCATGATCCACTCGCGTTCCTCGGCTCCCTCGATTTCGATGCGCTCAAGGAAGCGAGCGAGGGTCGGCGAGAAGTCGTCAAGTTGGATGTTAGTGAACAGCATACCGTGTAAAAGAACAAAGAGTTCTGGTGCGCGGGCGTCCGGTTGCGACCTCCGCGACTGTGCAGTTGATGACCAGATGGGAAGAATGGACTCCCGAGAGGTAGAAAATGTGTGAAGGGTGGTCATACTACGAAAGAAACAACTGATGAGACATGCTGCAAATAAAATTTGCGAGAAATCAAACCTCTTGACAAAGTGATAGACGGCGCGTAGCTCCTCGTTGTCGACCTCACGACTTAACAAACCGAGATGGTGGTGCAACTTGCCTGCACCAGGGGTATCCGCAAGGCCTTGGGCGTACCACTCCTTTGCAATACTTCGCCAGCGCTGCTTCTCTGGCTCAACATCCATCATACGCGCGGCAACAACGCCAATGCTCGGGCTCGGCGAGTCATCTACCCGCGCAGCGGGACGATCAGAAAATGATTTGACGCTTATCTGCGACTTGCTCTTGGCTGTCACAGGTTCGCCATCTGCGGATGCCGCGGCCGCTTTGGAAACAGCGTCTGTGGTTAGTGCCGAGCCTTTCAATTGGTTGTTGGTAACCATTGCGGCCACGGCCATGCGATAGCGCGCAAGGTCGCCAAGAGCTTCGAGCCAGCCGGATCGGAACGAGCGCAGAGTGGGCTCCTCGAGAAGACCGGTGTAGAAAGTGTAGGCATAATATATAAAATCTTGGAGGTGTTCAAGAGCTAGGGGCGAGGAAAACGAAGCACGTCTCAAGGCCTCGAGGAGTTTATGGAATGCGTGTGTCCAGAGGCGGATGATGATATTGTACTTGCCCGGGATAACGCGGAGGGAAGCCGGAACGCTCGGGGCGAGGGAGATCTCCATCAGATTATGCATCATCTCAGCGAGTCTGCATGCTTTCAATCAATAATGATATCACGATGAAAATCGGAGAGTCACTTACCGTTTATGGTCTGAGATCATTTTCGTCCATTTTTGCTGCTGGAGGTCTTCATCGCTAACTTCGCGCCCTCGTCCTTGAAGAACAACACGACCTTCATCCACGAGGTCTTCAGGGTCTTCATTGAGGATCTTGGTTTCGAGGGTAGATATACTGCGATACAGCCTTTTGAGTTGAACTGCGAATGCATTATTGCTGGGATCCTCGCGAGGTTTGCTATCGAATAATGCTGACGACGCGGAAGAATTGTCGGTCGTGCCAGAGGAAAGGGTGAAACTAGAAGACATCGAATGGGCGTAGGAAGAAGTTGATGATGCGGAAACATAGTCTCCTGAAGATTTGGGGGTAGGTAGAGGTCGGCCACCAGTTGATGATGGACGAGCGAGAACTGAGACGGCAAATCTTACAGGATCATCTTTGCGGTGGTCGAATAATTGGCGATTTGCTGGCGGGTCCCTCTGATGAGAAGTGGGGGTGTTGCGCGGCGGGGAGGAGCTACTTGTAACGTCGGAAATTGATTCAGGCTCAGTTGTGCGTCTCATGGGAATGGGATCTGTATTTGGATTAAATAATTTGCCGTGCTGGGTCTGCTTTGTATGATGGTGGGGGCGAGGTGAAGTAGATATCTTGAGTCGTCGTGAGAAATCTGCTGGGTCTGCCTCTGGATGGGAGACGACGACATGGGGTGCGAGATGAGTCTTACGTGGAGATGTTGCTGCTGCGGGAGAGCTGCGGGAAGGAAGGGGTGGATTCGGGGGTTGCAAACGGGAAGCAGAAGGAGATGACGGCGTTCGCTCAGGGCGTTCGCGGGGACGAGTTGCACTAAATCAACAAATAAAAATTAGTAGAGAAAACAGTTGGAGGAAATAAAACATACCCTGCATTTCTTCTCTGGAAAGCGATCATACGCTCTGCAAGATCAGTAGGCTGAGCGGGATCACGGTCCCTTGGCCTCCTTGAAGGTTTTGGCTCATGGTTTGGTTCCATGACCTGTAGCAGCTCAGAAAGCTAAAAGTGCTGCTAAGATATACTTCTAGTAGAACTGCGAGATGAGTGAGGTGGACGGAACTCAAGAGCTAACGCTGTGGGCATACCGTTCCTTGTCCGCTGCGCATTTCGAGAATCCGCAGTCGTTGGCTGCGCCGATCAAGATCTATCCAAATTTAGTACCAACTTACAATTTTGACAAAAACATTTTTACCCCGGTTCAATTGCTTAACTCTAGGTTAGCATCGTATTACTTTCAATGGTTCTCGACACTGAATTCAGGATGTGACTTAGAAACCTGCATGCAAGTCTGCTGCATCTTGGCTGCATCACCATGTTATTTTCCTTGTTTTCACAGCAGCAGTGATTGCCATACTTGCACAGCCGCTACGACTGTCTAAACCGATGCCACCGGCACAGTTCAAAGTGCCTGCCGTCCCCGTTAATGCCAAGCCGCCGCGAGAATCGCAAACCGCTCGAGGTTGATTCGCTTGTTCAAAATCAAGCACTTCCTATGGTGCCCGAATTACACAATGCTTTGCTACGAACTCTCGCAATGGTTTTTTCTTTACAGATACAACAAGCCCTCCGTCCATATATTCTACAACCAAGCCCTTCTTCCTTCAGTGTTCCATTACCAGGAGTGGTGACCACCGCTGACGATGATACTGCGAATTTTACAATTAGCTTGAAGGAAATACAACAGAGACAACGTACTCGCTACCCGTGCAGAATGTCGATGCATCAGATGCTAACCACGTCACTACACCGCGCAACTCGTCGGGGCGTCCGAGCCGACCCAGAGGGTTCATACTAGACCACACATCGAAGAGGTGCGGTTGTTTGTCTAGATATGCTGCGGTCATACTATCACAGCCATCATTATTTGGTGTTGCGGTGTAATTAATCGCGAGACAAACCTGGTGTAGATATGGCCTGGAGACAACGAGTTGACGCGAATCTTCTTTACGCCGAGCTCGCAAGCCATACTACGAGCCATTTGCAGGACAGCTGCTTTGGAGCTGTTGTACGAGACCCAGGCGTGGCCCTACACAGGGTCAGCATACGAGCATGGCCGTAGCAGTTTTCGGGAGAGGCGCACTCTATTAGTGATACTGCCTGACATTGATGCGATAAGAATGATGCTGCCACCGCGTCCAAAGCGAGACATTTGTCTGCCAGCAGCCTGCGCAGTGAAAAGGACGCCATTGGTGTTGACATCCAGGACCTACAAATCTCATAGCTGTAGGTGGCAATAACTTGATCGACGACCACCCACCTCTCTGTACTCCTGCGCCGGATATTCCAGGCAGTCTGTGTGTGACCTGAGAATACCGGCCGCAGCGACGCAAAAGTCCATTCTTCCCTCCTTATCACCAATTTCTTCCGCCTTCTTCCAAAGCGTCTGCTGATCAGTGACGTTCGCGCTGAAATACTCCAGCCGCGAGTTGTTGCCTAGCTTCGCGACGTAATCTCTGCTCGCGATCCATTCATCTGATGGCTTTTCTGGGAGATCGAAGCAGTACACGGCGCGTGCACCAGCTTCGCAACATGCAAGAGCCATCTCCAGGCCAAGGCCCCTGTTTCCTCCGGAGACAAGCCCAACGCGATCGGTTAGCGCGAATTCATCGAAGATCTTGGGCTTTGGTGTGATGGATGGGTCTGCAGCAGCCTCAAGGGCGGCCTCGATACCGAGTTTACCAAGATGGGATGCAGATTGAACTGGGAATTGGGAGCTACGGACAAATTCAGCCTCCGATGCGACAACATTCCTAGATAGATCAAAACAAACACTGGGCACGACTTACCTGGACATGGCTTGGAAAATCGAGGATAGATGATCGCGACAACGTTAGGAGAAGCGATCGTGTATGTGGTGTCTTTATACTGCACGGATCTCCACTTCCATAAGGATTCCGCAAGCTCACCTGACCATAGTCAAGGCGAGATGCGGCGTATGAATAACGAAATTAATACCAGTGATGCATTCTTAGTGACCACATGAGCATGAGGTGGTGATTTGCGGATCGAAGGGTCTTCCCACAGCAGATAAAGAGAAGTCTTAGGGATTGTAGTTCCCGCGTTATCGGTGTTATGCAGTGCTGATCTAACAGTAAGGGATGGAGTCTAGATTGCAAGAGGGAAGGGGCAGGCCATCATTGATGCAATGCCTCTTGCTGCTAACTTGATATTGGTTCATCAGGTGCAGTGCTTTATAAGCTAATATACAACATAAAATATTACATTTCTGCACGCAGTACCGTAAACCAGAAGGAACAAAGCTCGTTTGTGTATGTGGAGCGACATGATATTAGTGAATACCTATAAAGAACGAGCTGGACTACAAATCAGTGTGATTGCGGTGAGTCTATATTATGAATATTGGTGCACACCTCGCATATGGTGGAACAATAAAGGGGCTGCGAAGGTATCGATTAAGTTAGGTGACGAAGGCAAAAGAGAGGGGCACTAAGATGACAACAAGTACTTAACAAGTTACGACGTCCAAGTGCCTTCTGTACGTTGGTGTCAAGCTTTGGGTGCGCCAACGAACCATGGTGTAACAAGCGCATTTGCGCGTCGGAGGAGATTGACACCAAACCAGGACGATAACTCTTTCCCGCCCCACTTGTCTGTCATACGTATTATCTTGTCATCGTCATCCAATTCCGCGACGATGATAGAGTCGATTCGCTAATAAGAAGTGAGCGAAGAGTGTCAGTACTGTTTTTAGCTAGCACTATATACCTTCTTGGTTCCGATGTACCGGAAGGTATACTCTTGTGTTTGCGAATATATAAGACGTTTCGGCACTTGCGTAAACGACATGACCCGACTCGAGATTGTCTCTGATGTTGAGAAAATCTTTGGCTGAAGCCCTATGAGACTTTGACATTTAAGTTGGGAGCACGATGACTCGCCATGGCAAACCACTGCGTGAAAGACTCAAATAAGCATTGGCAGTCAATCATGACGCAGAGTGTCGCACCTGAGGAGCATATTGTGCATAACCCTCGCATTTGACCAAAGGATCCTGCCAGAATGAGGCAATCATGAAACCGAATAATAGTATAAAGGCATAATGAAGCTGACCTCAAAAACTGCATCGTGCCTCCAAGTTCTTTCAAAAATCTCCTTTGACGGCCGACAACAGTACAACTCCTTCAGTTCAGCCATAATGCGATCCCGAACCATGACATCCCCTTGCATGGATGGACTCGGATTTCCAGGAGACGTAACAACTTGGTTGTCATTCTCAGACACAGGCGCTCCAGAGTAATGGGCACCCCCAGCAGCGGAATTGACAATATGTGAGATTGGAAGAGATATATGCATTGTCGAAGGGTGGTATATCACCGTGGGTGATGCTGAATCACTGCTTTTGAGTGGCGCATCGTATATGGTGGGTGTTTCCTGTGAGGTGGTCATTTCTGGAGGTCCTGACGAGGTTCAAGTTTAACATTCAAGTTCAACGTGGATCAACACCTAAACCGAGTACAGGTGGAGTAACCTAGAAGATAAGATAACAGTGGCTGTGGCTGTGCTTTCATAGTTTGTACAAATACACAGAATCAATCCTTGACCAATCCTGTACTCAAATCTTCAATATCAGCTCTACCATGCGGTATATCCACCGTCAACAACAATACTAGGAAATATGGATGTCAATATTTTCACATCTCGAACCAGAGATTTTACTCACTTGCTTCCTGTGCAAAAGCTCGATGCATCGGATGCCAGCCATGTCACAACTCCACGCAGCTCGTGAGGCTTGCCAAGCCTGTTCATGAAGCTTCGTTCTGACAATGTAGCTCGGAGTTCCGGTTGCGCAGAGAATACCGGTGCCAACATGCTACAAACTGATGCGTCAGAGGTTTTGGAACACAATACAGAACGTACGGTGTATCAATAAAACCTGGTGACAGCGAGTTCACCCTGATGTTCTTTTGTGCAAGTTCGCATGCCATACTGCGGGCCATCTGTATCACTGCGGCCTTGCTGGTATTGTATGGAAGTACTGGCACGTCCTACGAGTGTGGTCAAGGGTATGAAAGCGAGGACAGCCGAACTATTGTTACCTTCAGAACAACACTGCCAGCGATGGAGGAAAGGAGGATTATGCTTCCCGGTAGCTGGAACCGAACCATTTGCCTTGCAACAGCTTGAGCACTGAAGAACACTCCTTTGAGGTTTACAGCATAAACCTCTCATGGACTCGTTGGCTCTGTTCTTGCGATCACATACAGAACGTCGACACACCTCTTCGAGCTCTTCTGCCGTATACTCCAAGCAATGTCGGGCGGCCCCAGAAATGCCTGCTGCTGCGACGCAAATATCCATCCTTCCCTCCTTTGTTGCAATTTCTTCTACCGTTTTGAGCAGCCGGTTCTGATCGCGAACGTCAGCAGTCAAATATTCGAGTCGTCCTGCATTCCCAAGTTTTGCTACGGCCTGACGAGCGGCGTTCCAATCTTCACCTGGCTTCTCCGGGAGATCCAAACAATATACTGCACGCGAACCAGCCGTAGAGAGCGCCAGTGCAGCCTCGAGTCCAAGACCACGGTTGCCTCCGGTGACAATTGCAACCCGATCTGTTAATGCAAAATCTCCCAAACCCTCTCTTTGGATCGCGGGCGTAGAGTGCAAGGAGGATAACCTGACTCCACTCTTGTGGATAGATGATATCTGTGAGAGTCGCAAAATTGCTAGGCTGGAGCGGCTGGCGATGGGCTTCAGC
>QFEX01000102.1:20875-32560 GCA_003316505.1 Suillus alpinus
GCGACGTTGTTAGTGCGGAGCTGTCTGTTCGCATAGCACTCAGTTGCAATGCTGAGACACTAGAAGACGTGACATCGTGGTATATCGATTTGATGTCGGCGGTGATGCTTCTTCCCGCGCAGAAGCAATCCAATCACAGTTACCGCAGGAAAATGCCGGGAAGCGTAGCTTTCGAATAGTCAAAGTCATTCCGTTTAGCTCCCCTGGCATATTATTGTGGGCGAGTTACATGAAATTTTCGCATGAGATAAGTAGAGGGGGTCATGCAAGGTGTATTGGCTACTTCTCGAATTGCTCCTTTACAAACTGCTTGATAATAGTCGTGATTTCCCGTTTCACGGAGAGAGGCACGCTTGCTAGGGGATGATGGAAGGAGTCAGTGACGCTGGCGAATGATCGAATGGAGACAAGCACTTTGCGCATGCGATAACAATTCCTGCAGGATCGTCTGAAGGGAAAGCGGATCCATAGTTCTACTGTTTTCTATTTGGTTACGTGTTAATATTGGGATTAGGCCCATCAAGCAACAACAGGACAGGCATACATACCTTTGGCACGGTGCAGAAGATCATCTGTCCATCCGCTTTCAGACAACTTAGAGGACAGCAGATGCAATATTCTAGGTTGTGAAATGTTCAGCAGCCATGAAATGTATCGAAAAAATACCCACCGATCCCACTCTCCATTCTCGATCATTCGACGGTGAATTTCTGCATAAAGCGTTTCAACCTCGGAGGTCAATTTAGACATGGCAGTTCTTCAATCCCTGATGTTTCAATAGTGTAGTACGGTATCGACCATGAGCACCAAACACAAGTGAAGGGATTTAACCGTCACTGCCGGACGCGTTTGAGGATTTTGGACTAATGAAGGATGCGAAGTCCTTGACTACGACTGCTGAAATGCAACGTTCAACCCAACAAATCAAGTCAAGGCGTGTCGTGCGTACGTGCGAACTTCGAGGAGGCCTAGAGGCGAGAAGAGATGCGCATGCAGCTTGGTCCTTTACGCGAAAGTAATCAAAGTCACGTGAGAGAACGCGAACAAAGTTGACGTATGTTCTTGCAATTGGAGGGCGTCGAAGACAACGGAACGATAAAATCGATATTATCGCGCGAACACGGCTCCGTCAAACCAAAATACGACATCACAGTGGTAGTGGCCAAAAATACATTCAGATTAGCTTGTCCGTACTGTAAGTTAACTACAAGCCATGACAAAATACAGCATGCATGTTCGATGTCCACATGGCGATATGCGATATACATACAGTTGAAAGTCCAGGGCAGTCCATATTGCAGCACAAGAAGAGAATAGAGATACTTCAGAGTCCGAGTTCTTCTAAGCGACGGGAAACATCGTCTTGTTCATAGAAGTCGTCGTCCCCTGGAACCTGAGACCCTTGGTGGCAGGTTGCAGCATGTTTCCACCTAGAAGTAGAAGTGAGTTCATTGCCCGCCGTGCCTCGCATATGCCCTACCAGAACAGTTCCTTGACCTAATGGCAATAATCAGGAATGTTGTGAGAGAGATCGTACTGATTTCATACCTTCACCTCGCAATCTTTGATACTTTCGACGGGAACCCACTTCTTGCATTTATGACACCTTCCTTCAAGAATCTCCGATCGCTCAAGTTTGAGCGGGTGGCGGCGACTACTTGTCCTGTATGACACTGGAGGTGAGAATGGGTGTCCGGTCATCGCTGAGATTCCTAAAATGCAAGAAAAAAAGTCAGTGAGTGAACAGCCATTTGCACGTCTCATACCGTGCGCAAACTGCATATGGTAGCTGGGAAAAACGATAAGTGACATCATGAAAGAGAGACTGCGAGATGCTCTGAAACTAATACATTAGCATAATTGTATAGGTTGCGAGGGAAAAATAAGTGACCACTTGAATGCAGAGAATTTTGTTGATAACCATATTTTTTGTCCCCGTCCACCGCGCAAAGGGCTTTCAATGCAGATGGGACACAGCCCTATCTTGGACCTGCCTTTGCCTTTGACAAAGCGGGGAGTATATAGGTCTCGTGGATCACGGGGAGGGTTATAGATACCGCCAGGGTGTTTGGGGTGATTGAAAAGGGAAGCTCTGCACACGGTGAGCACCAAGTAGCAGGCAAGAAACAACGTACTCCTCGGCATCAAGTTGCAGATACGAGCTTATAGGATAACGTCGGTAGAATAAAGGAAAATCGGAGTGGCGAAAAACTTCCGAGGGAAGGCAACGCTGTGACGGTATGTCGAAAGAATGGGACTCTTGAGTCTGAGCAGTCAGACCAACAACAGTGGGGCCACCAGAGGTACGTGCGCGTTTTGTCCGGCGTGAAGGTTTTATCTCATCGTGGTCATCCGAAGGGGTGTGCTTGGGACTCCGCAAGGAAACCACACGGCTGGCAGTGCGAAGTGAGCGCTGGTCTAGCCCATGGTTGTCTTTCGAATGTCGATCGGTAGTTGAGTTCTCTCCAAAAACGGGCGAGCGCATTGGAGAAGCGCCAGACAAACCACCAGAAATATTGTCGCTAAGGGGGCGCTCGGGAGACGAAAGGGGGGTGAGCGCAGAGAGAGAGGATACAGGAGACCAAGACCGTTCGCTAGCATGCAGGGCAGGACTTGAAGTGAAGCCTGGGGAGAAGGTACGAGGACCGGGGGAAAGTAAAGAAGGAAGCTTCTCCATCAGTGACCACGGACTTGGGACACAAGATCCTCCAGAAAACCGATGTGATGAGTGTCCGCCTTCACGTGGAAACGCAGGTACATTGTCGTCAGACATCCTTCTAGCTATGGGAGACATATCTGGATCGGAGCTGTGCCACGATTGTGACAAGTTGAAATGTCGATCAAATGGCGTTCCTTCAGCATTCAGAGTAGAAGGTGACAGGCTGCAGTGGGGTAGAGGAGGGACCTTTGGAAGGGGACTCGGCGAAGACGACAACTGTTGCTCCACCCAAGATTCAGTGTAAGGTGCAGAATATACGCGAGATAGTTGCTGGAAGCCAGGCGAAGAAGACGACATCCCATAACAACGCAAAGGAGTAGATGGCATTGATATTGATCGAAAAAAACTTTCAGCTCGTGGGTATTGAAAAAGGGTGTCATGTCCTGAACTGGGAGGGGCAGAACCCATGGTGGAGTGTCGCATCGCCGTAGATACAGCGGGAGCATCGGAGCATGTAGTCATATCGTCCTGTGTGTATTTGTCGCGCTGGAATTGGAGTGGTACTGGACTTGTAAGAGGGTCACTCGAGGACACATTGAAACAGTAGTGAGAGCCATCGACTTCGCAACACATTTCGATTCTATGAATATTTGTCAGTGAATTCAATTCGCCAGGTCAGATTATCGCAATATTAATGATAATCTTGACTTGACGGCACACACCAGGCGGGCAGGTCTCAGCAGCTTGGTCACTAGTTGTCAGTACTATAGATGAGCAAGACAAAGCGATATATGTCGAGGTCAAAACACAGTGCAATGCATGGGCAATATTGCCATCGTCCTCTAATACTTGCGCATCTCGGAGTTCGCGGAGTCCGTAATTCCACACCGGCACAGCGGCAAGGTCACCACCAAGCACGCCAGCAGGTGCAACTAATACATGCTTTCCAACAATGATTCTCTTACTTCTTCTGTATAACTGCTTTCTCTTCCTATCACTTCTTCCTTCAGCAAGAAGCTCGGCGTTGACTACTGCCATTGCAGCAAACGAGCGTTTATGTTTCTATGTTGATGCAGACAAAGCAGGGGAAAAGATTGGGGTGAGCAAGACGCGCTCATGTTTGTTGAGTCATACTGAGCGTCCCGCTTGAAGTTTTACTTTGCAGTACGTTAAGCGGTATTGTACCAGCTCATATACTCATTGTCCCACAAACTAGGTTCAATCTGGAGGATCGTTCGACATAGACTTCGACGTTAAGGATCCAAATGAGAAGGTCATCATTGACGGTAAAAGCGAAAGGCAAGGCGACTACGTTTTGACTGCCAACACCGTTGGAGAGTACTCGTTTTGCTTCGAGAATGACATGTCGACTCTCACGGTGAAGCTAGTTGACTTCGACATCATGGTGGAGAGCGAGCCTCGCAGGGAAGCACCTGCCAAGCCAGGACAGGTGGCGGATCACACCAGTGCACTGGAGGAGAGCACATTCCGATTGAACTCGCTGCTTTTGAACATCAAGCGTACTCAAAAATAGTATGTTCAACTATTGTCTCGAGTTATCATCATGCGTACCGACCTTGCTTCCCAAGTTTCCATACACGAGAGAACAGAGGGTTCTCCTTGGTCAGGTCGACACAAAAGTTGGTGGATATTCTCACCTTTCTGCGACTCGGTTACTCACAAGCAATTTAGTCGCCTGTTTTGGTATATGGTTCTGGAGAGTTTAGGCATTGTGGGCATGGCCGTGTAAGTGCAACCCAGTGCATAATTTGACTACAGCTGAACGATGTTTTAGGCTTCAGGTGTATATCCTCCAAACCTTCTTTACAAAGACAGGTCGTCGGTACAAAGTATAGTCTCGTATACCGACATCTGCATTTATATATCTCTATCATTTTCTGCGATTCCGCACTGGGCCTCAAGCAACATCACGTTTTGGTTGCCCAACCTAGTTACTATGACCAAAGCACAGTACTAACATCCAATCAAATCCCACTGCGCGCTCTGATGTCAAGGGTGTGAGTAACTACGGTGTTACGCACTGCGTTGATCCGTGAATTTCTCCATCATGTTCGTGGGCATCTCTCCTATCCTCGGCAAGGTTGCGATAATCCTGAATGCAAGTGTGCCGACTCTAGTGATATCTTTTACAGATTAACTACAGCCCTTGGTTTGTCACGTGCTTAGACTTGACTTGATGTGACGTCACACCCCAATTTGAATATATCATCGCGTTAAGTTCAACCCCAACATTCTCTGAGTCCTTATCTTTCTTCAATCACCTACATATAACTCATCTGCACCAACCGCCATGGCGTCCATTCTTACCAATGTCGCACAGGCCGCGCACTCTGCCGCTGCCACGATGCTCAGTGCTGCCCAGATCGAGGCAGGCGAGCCCATCCCCCAGAAGCCCGTAAAAGAAGAAGATCCTGAGCACTCCATTACGCTCGATCTCTCTGGGAAGAATATCATTGTACGTGGTCCCATGCCAATTTTGTGCCAGGGGCTCATACTATGTGCAATAACAGCTCGGCGTTCCCGGGGCGTTCACACCGCCGTGCAGCTCCCAGGTCCCGCAGTACATCGCAGACTATGACAAGTTCAAAGCCAAGGGCGTGAAAAACATATATGTCGTTGCTGTAAATGACGCCTTCGTGGTAAAGTGAGCGCGTTCATGCACATCCGAGCGCATTTACTCAACCACCCTATTTCCAGGGCTTGGAAAGAAAAACTTGCACCACAGGGCACAGGTAGAGTTTCTATTCATTTATACTACAGGATCATTTCTTCATCGCACTGTGATGTGGCTTAGCCGTCCGTTTCATTGCGGATGATAAAGGGGAGTTTTCCTCTGGTGTGGGACTCCTCTTCGACGCTTCTGGCCTTCTTGGTTCACCTAGATCCAAGGTTGTCCCGTTCTTTTGCTCAAGAGTTCGTGCTGTACTGAATTTTCTTTAGCGCTACGTCATCGTGGCTCAAGACGAGACGGTCGAGTTCATCGCGGTAGAAGATCAGCCTGCGAATATCACTTCCACCGCTGCGAACGTTGTGATCGCTCAGCTCTAAACTGTACCATGGATATGCAGAGAAGTATTGTGAACCATTACGTGTATGATATCTTGCAATCGCGCTCGTCACTTGATTTGTTGAAGACAAGCAAGCCCTGAGAGGTTGCTCATATCGTGCCTCAATAACGAAATGTTCACTGGCAGATCTGATACTCTCATGCCAACCAATGTGTACAGAGTGTACACGAATAAGAATACATTCGTGGCACCCTGGCGTAAATTTTCAACAAACCAACAACAAACATTAATCATAGGCACATGTAAGTACGGGTACCCACTCAACTCTCTACAGAGGTACCTCTAAAGCATGCAGTCCTCCACTGCGGTGGTCAGTGTCATGGTAGCTGGTGATACGGATTCGATACACAGCTTAGATCTCAGAATGAAATGAGATATATTTAGCCATCTATGCTATATAAATTTGTAGTACATCGCAAGGTCCCGGTGACTGAAGCTTGAAGTGTAGGAACCATAAAGGCAAAATAACAATTATAGGATGGGATTGGAAATGTAGCAACAGCAGCAAGTAAGTACTTCAGGTTTTGGCAGTTAATAAGACGCGTCAGTCACGTGCCGGTGATATCAAAGAGTTGTGTGACATGTGCCTACACTGCTACAGTTGGTCCATATGCACGGGTTTGTGTACTGCCCATCGGGCGGTGCAATGTGCATGGTACTCAGTACCTGCGAACCAGTACTGCACCACTCGAACCGAGCGTGCCGAAAGAAATGCCTGTTCTAAGAATTGCTCGCATCTTACCAGAAACCGCCAGCGTTCTAGACAACTCGTGAGTTCATTTGACCCGTTCTACTGCCTTAATGATCTACTTAGGTACTCTACGCCAATGAGAATAGCTCAATTATTGCCCACAATCGCCCCCAGCCGATCAGAGGGGCGGTGAATCTTGTGCAAGGCCTCTTTTCAAGACACCTGTGCTGAGCGCTACAACGGCATCGCTCCAGCCACAATTGGCCGGCGCATCCACCGAGCATGCGCAATTCTCGGATCGTCTCGGTTATCACAAAATCTAGGTATTTATCGCGTGGCAATTACCGAGATTCCTTATGAAACTTCTCGGTCAAACGTGTTCCTGTTTCCTTTTCTTTCCTTACCCAAAAGTTCTAATTGGAAGACGCGGGCGTCTCTTGATTGGTACCCTTAAGCAGAGCTGAGGCCCTCTCAGGCTGGTCCTTGGAGCTTGTTATCTCCCAAAAGTCATGGTCTTGTTGCTTCCTCAAGGCCTGGCGATATGTGTCTTCCTTCATGCACTCCTAGGCCTTGCAGAGGGTAGCCGAAGTTTCTCCTGGGATTTGACGAATCACGTAAGTTTAAGTTGGTCTCTTTCGTATGTTATTTTTTTTCACTTCGATCAGGAATTCGAGCGAGTGGACAGTCTAACCGTCTGTGATGGTCTGCACATTTCGCTTTCTTCGTCATTGGGTGGCTATATTGGACAGTCTCCATACACTCTTCTTGCCTTTGAAGCTGGTGGGACGCTAACTGCTACTCAAATCCCTGAAGATGGTCTGTGGCAGGTGAAACACCCAACAGGTTCGTACAACCGGTCCTATGTTCAAAGCAATTACAGAGCAGCATTATACAGGGTCTCAGCTGCTCCTCGCCCTTGTTGATTCCTTGGGAAACTCAGGTGGGGTCCTCCCCACAGTCTTCACGGTTGCATGTGGGCCATTTCTCCCGCAAATGTCCCCAGAAACGCACTGAGATATCTTCGCAGCGGGACCCTCAGACTGTCTTCCCGCACTTCCCACATCCGCATTTGCTCCGACAATCATAACGAATATCGAACATATTGAGCCTTGCGACTCCTGGAATTTGTCAGTCTCAGGCGGAGTCCCACCATACACCATCATGCTCGCATCTCCCGGAGCCCCCTTTCTGCAGGACTTCGCCGCGCCACAAGAATCTAGCCCGGTTTCGTTTATAAATAGCGGCATCGCACTAAGAGGACTTACTATAGGTGCGTCGGAATCCTCGGCAACCTGAGATTGTTGACTGAGGGTAAGCCTGTGTATTTTGTTTCCCGTTAAAGCTGCCGTGCGTGATTCGTGAGTGATTCCCTCTACATTCGTTGGATTCCGCTAGTAGACCTGTACTAATCTTATCTCCTTCCACAGATCTGGTGTATTTGGACATGCAACCGAATTTGTTGAAGTTGTCGATGCTAGCGGAGTATCTTGTGAGGTTGGGAATCGGGGGGAACGGGCCGGCAGAATGATCCTTGCCGCACGATCAAATGGCAGTGTAAAGATAAGCCATCAAGACACGATCATCATTGCTGTGTGCGCATCAGTTGGTGGGACTATGATCCTTGCCGTTCTGTGCTTTGCTGTGGTAATGTTCCGACGCAGGAAGCGAGGGTTGATTGCAGGGCAAGATGCGCGGCCCCGGCCGTTTGAGCCCGTCAACCAAGCACCATGCATTAATGCACCAGTGCCACGGGTGAATACGTCGGTCCCTCTGTCCGTCATTGACATTTCCTGGCGGAATAATTTGGTGGTGTCTCCAACGGAGGCATCCTCCACACGCTCACCTGTCGGTCCAAAGTCCTCTCCTTCACGTATCCATACGCGCCCGTTGCCGGTCCCAACTGCTTCCCGCCAGCCATCCAATACGTCTTTGCGGTCTCCAGAAGATTCCCCTTCACGACCTCCACGCAACCCATCCAGCTCGTACATTGCGCAATCTCCACAAGCTGGCCCCTCCTCGCGAATTCCCCGCCAGCAGCAGTCAAACTCTTCCATGCACTCTGCTAATAACAACCACCGCCCTACAAATTCACCTCTGTCTCCGCAGCGCTCTGCCGGCGCACAAGAAGCCAAACGATCTAATCCTCGCTCTCGCACCGAAAGGCACAAACGCACACTCCATGGTTCACGTTCGACAGGGGACATTCCTCGTGACAATATGGCACCACCTTCCCACCGGCAACATGCAACCGTACCCCGTTCGTCATCAGACATGCGCCACACGAACCATCTGCGGCATTACTACTCTGCGTCGAATGTCGCGCATACAGATCGTAGCGCGGTTGAGCCAGTGGGTGTCTACCAGCACCGTGACGGAGGGGATCCTCCGCCGCCGTACCATAAACTCCGACCACTTGGCAGGTAGCGTATGAGGATAACAATAGAGATACTTTGATTTCATTATTTGTCATGGGCGTCGTAAGTCCTTACGTTGGATGGCTTCTAGAAAGCGTCGTCTGCCGTTCCAGCTGCACATGAAGGGTAATTTGGCAACGAAACTGGTATCACTTCTTTTCAATTTTCTTTTTCGCTTTATCCGTTTGTGGGTAACCTAATAACAACAGCAACTTTCACTGTCTGGGTTGTACGTGTACGAATTTCAGGACCTCCCTCTTAGAACACGACAGTGCGCGACATGTGGAAATTACGCAAGTTTTGAGCTGAAGACCCACAACCAACAGCCCTGGCAGCAGCTACGCTATCCTACAGGATACTTCAGCTCGCTGATTCAGAAGCATGACGCAAAGCATCTTCCGCTCCACCTTGATGCGGGACCCGAAGAGGTATTAAAGCACATTGCCCGAGCCCGAGCCACCCTTATTTTAGCTCGTCGCGGACCTCCCAGATCAACCGTATTTTCAACGAACCAGTGAGACTATAGGTGTCCAATGGTGTGGAGTTTTCACTGACGATGCCCCCCATAGGCTATCATGAAGTTCACACTTCCTGCCGCCTTCGCATTCGTTACTTCGGCATTCGCGAAGTGCTCAT
This sequence comes from Suillus alpinus, assembly GCA_003316505.1. Lineage (NCBI taxonomy): Eukaryota > Fungi > Basidiomycota > Agaricomycetes > Boletales > Suillaceae > Suillus > Suillus alpinus. The sequence continues at coordinate 30,365 of QFEX01000102.1, forward strand.
ACTCCAACACGAGCTCGCCCTTCCGCATTTTGTTAAGCTCAGAAGTGAATTGCGATGGCTCGACATTGGAGATGGAGCAGGGAAATGATATACCATGCGCGTGCGCCCCGGTCCCTTCGGGGTTGGTCGGCAACCTGAGCTCGATAGTTACCCAGGCAAGCAGCGTAGTTGGGGAAGTGCGCTTGTTCTTGGACCTCGACTGCTCGGGCGTACCCTATGGTAAGTGCTATCCTCCGGCAGCTCGACCGTGTATTTAAATGGGATGTCAGCGACGCACTCTGGAAAGTGGATGGATTCAAACGTGACAGGACCGTTGAAATACCTTCAAACTTTCAGTTTCTGCGATGAAGGAGAGGTGACAGCGTAACTTCAGGTTGGCGCTGCTAGACTTTGCTGGGCCATTACATGTCTCGTAGATTTAAAAGAACAATGGATTAGACTTGATGATACACGGGTACAAGCTACTGTGTCTGGGCACCATAACCCCTGATGTTTTCGGCGAATGACCATCCAGTCTCGAGCTGCATCGAATCACTGATGGACACGCCTGCACTCGAGATGGTAGCAATTTGGAACTGAATAAGAAGTCAATTGATGAGGTGAGAACGACAATCACTGGAAATATACCTTGTTCAAACTTCGGGCATCTCTGTAGAATAGTACACGCATACTATCCTCAAGGATTTTTCGTGCTTCCTCTTCAGTAATGATGTCCTCCCTCCCTTCGACAGCCTTACGCAACAGTGGTTGGGCAATGAAAGCGCCATACCCAGTAGCAAGTGTTGAGGCAGAATATGTCGTACCCAAAAGGTCAACGTACGACAAGAACCTTGAATAGTAGTTGAACAATGCTCGAGAAAGACATAGCACAGCCTTACCTCTTGCCGTCCTTGAATCCTCCGATAAGCAGGGAATTCCAAAGCGGGTTCATCTTGGACCGACGCGCGTACATGACCTGGGACATGTATTCATGGATCTCGACTGGACCGAGTTCGTGTCCATCCTGTGCTGATATCTCGTCGATGGACAACTCCTCAAGGATATACTGAATATACTGGAAGTCCGACATGTCGCCTCCTGCACCGATGACAGTATAGTTGCCAACTTGGTGCAGACGCTGTACATCCTTGAATCGAGCAAGGGACCCGTATGATGCTGTTATAAAATACATGAGCAGATGGACAATATATCTTAAAAGTGAAAGTACCGAGGTTGTCAGCGGCCATCATGACACCATCCTTGTACTTGATCGCCAGCACGCTCGTTCCAGTTACGATTGGTTGTCTACATACCAAGTCTCATTGATGGAAAGAAATAGTGGTAATAGGATAGGCTCACTGTGTTCGCTGTACGCCATCAGCGAAAGTATCCTTTGGACCATTATATGGTCGCTGGTGAATGGGGTAGGTAGCATATGCATCAAATGCGTCGTTTCTCTGCAAGAAGAAGTCAGTGCTGCACGCTGTACTCTAGTTTCAAGTACTTACTGGACGACCCCAGTTAGTTGGAAAGTGGTCCATGGTAGATGTGGTAGAACAGGTTAATCGACGCGCAAGCCAGACGCGACACTATTATGTCAGCAGGTCTGGTAAGGCGTGTCCAGCGCTAATACGGCCCGGGCTACAGCCGCATCCAAAACTCACAAACGTAGCTCTCCTTGTAGCCAACTTACCCAACTGCCATGGTATTTACTATGTACATTGGAGTTTCAGGCTCGGTACCTGGACCCTTAGCCGGGATATGGATTCTGGAAGGTCGAAGGCTATAATGACACATGCGCCCACGCATATCCTGATAGCTATCCGCCATGCAGACACGCAGCACGTCTTGCAATTGTATGCCACCAATTCTCTTGTCGCAAATGGCTGGTAGTAACCAACTTGCAGACAGGAACACATTCAACATTCACCCATCGTAAGTGGAATACACATTGCCTTGTTAACAAACATTGTTTAAATGACATTGGCAGGCTCGTGGTGAATCCACTGTCGCAAGACTTTCTTCCGCCCACTGATATCCAACCGGCACCAATGCATGATTATGATGACCTCTTTGCCAGAGCTCAGTCAGATGCGTATCTTTGGCCGAGTCATCGAAATAATGCTCGCGGTGAGTGCTCAGCCACAGATTCTCCCCACTGCTACTTCCCTGAACTGACAGATAATACGCTCTTACCCCTTAGAGCAAAAAATCATT
>QFEX01000102.1:79576-94814 GCA_003316505.1 Suillus alpinus
TTTCTGTACAGTCTCTGCATCCCGCGCCCACTTAGTGATGGCATACAGCTTTACAACTTGCTTCTTGGTCTTCACGACCCAATCGGCGAGGGTGCGTTTTCGAGCACCATCTGACATGTTTGGAAGACTCGATGGGGTTGATTCAAAGGGTACATGTGGAGTGAAAATGAGACACTCACGTCTCCGCAAGTTCAGACAGCTCAGCATAGATAGCCTGGGCCACCCTAGAAAGAAGGTCACCCAGCGGTACCTGGCCATCAAGAACTACAGGGAGCTCGTTCTCTAGCTCCTCCATAGAGGGCTCGTGGTAGCCGTTGAGGACCGCCAGTTTGTGAGCTACGGTTGGTGCAATAAGTAGTCCGTCGGATCGTCAGTGCTGTAAGCAAGTACTACTGAGTCCTGACAAGGCAGTTGTCACACAAGTGTCACGTGTGCCGTGAACATTTTTATTCCGAATTTTTGCAAACTTCTTTCTGCTCGTCCTCTCTCTAAGACTCTCTCATTCTTCTTCTTGTTCGTTGTTGTTGAAGCTCGAAGTTTTTGCTTAGACTATGCACACGTCTTCCCGTACCCTCCGTCGCGCTGCCGCAAAGGTTAAGCCTGTTCTGACCCGCGGTGTACACAAGGAGATCAAGTTCAGTAATGACGGTCGTGCCAGCATCCTCAAGGGTGTTGATGTCCTTGCTAATGCTGTCAGCGTCACCCTCGGTCCAAAAGGTCAGTACCACCTCACTCATAAACCAAATCTGAACTAAAAAAAAATCATGACTGGACAGGCCGCAACGTCATCATTGAGCAGAGCTTTGGTGGGCCAAAAATTACCAAGGGTGAGTGCTATCTTTTTCTTCTAGATCTACTCTTACCTGGGTTACCATCAGATGGAGTAACCGTCGCCAAAAGCATTTCTCTCAAGGACAAGTTTGAGAATCTCGGCGCCCGGTAAGCTTTTTCCTCCCACTGTCAACATTTTATGTCTTACGCGCTCCCCAAACAGCCTCGTTCAGGACGTCGCACAGAAAACCAACGAAATTGCTGGTGATGGTACTACCACCGCAACCGTCCTCGCTCGTGCTATCTACGCTGAGGGTGTCAAAAATGTCGCTGCAGGATGCAATCCTATGGACCTCCGTCGCGGTGCTCAAGCAGCCGTTCAAAAAGTGGTTCAATTCTTGGAAGCCAATACCAAGACTATCACCACCACCGCTGAGATTTCACAGGTCGCCACCATCTCCGCTAATGGTGACGAGCACATTGGTGGGTTGATTGCGCAAGCAATGGAGAGAGTTGGCAAGGAGGGTGTCATCACCGTAAAAGAGGGTCGGACAACCGAGGACGAGATTGAAGTGACAGAGGGCATGCGCTTTGACCGCGGTTATATCTCCCCGTACTTCATCACCGACGTCAAGACTCAAAAAGTCGATTTCGAAAAGCCCTTCATTCTCCTCTCTGAGAAGAAAATCTCCTTGTTGCAGGACATCCTCCCATCCCTTGAAACTGCTGCCTCTGCTCGCAGACCACTGGTCATCATTGCAGAGGATGTAGACGGCGAAGCCCTCGCAGCTTGCATCCTAAACAAGCTCCGTGGCCAGCTCCAGGTTGTAGCCGTCAAAGCACCCGGCTTCGGTGACAACCGCAAGAGCATCCTTGGTGACCTCGCCATCCTCACCGGCGGCACAGTCTTCACCGACGAACTGGACATCAAACTCGAGCATGCAACAGCTGACCTTCTGGGCAGCACTGGCAGCATCACCATCACCAAGGAGGACACCATCGTCCTCAACGGTGCTGGCTCCAAGGATGCCATCTCTGCACGGTGCGAGCAAATCCGCGCACTCCTGAACGACCCCACCACCTCCGAGTTCGACAAGACCAAGCTCCAAGAACGTCTCGCGAAGCTCTCAGGAGGTGTCGCCGTCATCAAAGTTGGTGGATCATCTGAAGTCGAGGTTGGAGAGAAGAAAGACCGTTACGACGACGCGCTTAACGCAACGCGTGCAGCTGTCGAGGAAGGTATCCTCCCAGGCGGCGGTGTCGCACTCCTCAAGGCCAGCCTTGCGCTGAAGACTGCCGCACCTGGCGAACCTGCCTCCTCCGATCCTGACATCATCCCAACTGCCAACTTCGACCAAGGCCTTGGCGTCAGCATCATCCGCCGCGCATTGGCACAGCCCGCACGCACAATCCTCACCAATGCGGGTGAGGAAGCAAGCGTCATCGTCGGCACGCTCATCAACTCATCCAACAACTCATTCGCGTACGGTTACGACGCGTCGAAGGGCGAGTATACCGACATGATCACACGTGGTATCGTCGACCCGCTCAAGGTCGTACGGACAGCGCTCGTGGATGCCGCAGGTGTCGCGAGCTTACTGACAACGAGCGAGTGCTGCGTTGTCGATGGCGAGGAGGAGAAACCTGCTGGTGGTATGGGCGGTGGCATGGGAGGTATGGGCGGCATGGGAATGGGCGGGTTCTAAGTAAGGGCTTGAGCTGACTTCGAGCCTTACCTGTGACGCGCGGGGTACATTAATTTCTATCCGCCGTCAGTCATCGCCCATTTATGCTGATTTATTATACTTTGCTTTGTCGCACGCCATCACGCCCCCCTCACCATCATGCACTTCACGTATTTGTATTCCACATTATTAGTTACTTACTTGCATGGAATTGAACACCACTCAGCCACGTCTCCTGATGTTTGTGTGAATGACATGTTACTAGTTTGTGAACACCTGCAGCACTTGGATGGCTTCTCTGAGGTTATGTATCCCGTCAATTCAGCCTGAAGAACACATCCGTATCCGCGTCCCCCAGATGCGAAGAGCAGGACCCCCCACACCGACGGGAACTGCAGATAGCTTGCGCTTTGCTCTGAAGTCGTGGTCAGCGCATAGCGGACATGCTATCCTTACATAAGTGTAAGACAGGTTCCCTGGTATGTGAGGGACTCTCAAGTGGTGACCCAGAGTGCATAACTCCAGAAGTTCAGACAATGTTGAATACAAGATGTGTCAGTTCAAATTTTATCAAGAGAAGATGGGATCTTTGCAAGCGAGCCCGCACTGGCAGTCAACCAGCTGGTATTTTCATTCATACTTTGGTGTGTCACGGTAGGTTCCTAAAGCTAACGAATATTACCCCCATCACGTACAGATTGCCAAGTGAGCTTAAGCTTGTTGTTGGATTATCCCATACCGGTGTAACTGGACCTATTGTAACATTACCCTGATACCATCGCTTCACATTATCCCTCATGCTGTCTACTCCAGATTCAGAGTTTTTGGCAAATTCATTCATTGCTCAAGTACCAGAACTGTTTCGGCGTAAAATCGTCATGAACTGAGTCGATTGGCGTAAACTCATGGTGCACTTCACCTGATTAAATTGTACTAGTGTCATGGAAATCCAACAGGGGTGTCAGGAAATACAAGGTCGGCTGAATGTGGGGTAGGTCTGTGTGCGGTGTAGCATATGTATGGGTATGTGGAGTCCCTAGCGTCGAAAGTCAAATTCAGAGGAAAAGCTACATGACAAGACACTCTTTGCCCCCCTTTGTGCGCTCCTGTGAACGTGCAGCCTCTTCTTGTGCGAAAATGAGCTTCTCTTCTTCTGTGAGGAGACCCCTCTTGGCGCGGTCTGTCATGGCTTTGCGCCTGCTCTCGCGCTCCTCCTTTGCGCGTCTGTAGATAAGAATATGTTGATGTTGATACAGCGAGACATTAGATGGGTTGGTACATGGTGTGATTGGTAGGATTAAGCAGATGCGAAGATAGATGGGGGGACGAAAGACATTGGATCAAGGAGATTAGATGAGGTGAATGTGGTGCGGGTCATAGGTTTGGCAGAGATTATTGGTGAGGGAGGTTTGATTGCGGACGAAGGCGATACAGACGTAAATGTAAGGGGGGTGGATAGAGCAGGTGCAGAAGAAACGCTAGTGCGTTATGAGTGGATACTGAGATGCGGAAAGCGGACGTGTACTCACCGGTCAGTCTTGGAAAATAGGTTTGGGACGGAGACGGAGGCGGGGATAGAAAGCTTGGAAGAGGAGGGTGCTGCTGTCGGTTTGGATGAGGGCAGAGGTGCGGATGTAGCCGAGGATAAGCTGTGAGTGGCTGACACAGGGCTCGGTCTGATAGATGGCTTTGAGGTGGGCTTTGAGGTAGAATTGGTGTTTGGCCGTTGCAAAGTGAGCGACGGACAGCTATGATCCTTTGGGAAACGGTGGTGGGGGCAGAACTCCTTGTGGCATTTCTGTACGATATTCATTAGTATCATTACTTGCACTGAACAGATATTCAACTCACATCACACCCGATGGGCGCAAATAGAACCTTACCGCACTTTCCCCTGGCGCATATCTTGCTCCCACCATTTCCCTGCTGTCTACCACTAGCATTCATCACTTCACAGAAATGGCTGATATGTCTCTCCATGCGCACGTTCGGGTCCTCGCCGGGCGGGATCGCGACGGGAACACTGCACAGAGGGCAGTTTGGCGCTACACGGTCCAGGTGAGCGTGTGCGGTAGTGCAGTGTGGATGGAAGTGCTCTGCGCAGAAGGCGGGAGAGCCTGGACAGTGTGGACATTTGAATGGAAGGAAATCGAGGAGAGAGCAGTGAGGGTATGAGCAGGGCGTTCCGAGGCCGAGGAGTTGGGCTTCGTGTTCGTTGGAGGACATTGCGTGTTTAATGATGGTGGTGGTGGTCGACCTCAGAGTTTATAAAAGCTGGACGCGCGTCCACCGACACGCAAGCACCCTCAGAGTCACAGCACAGGGTAAACGATGAACGATTTTCATTGGCTAACTACGCTACTGATGTAACTCAGGTACCACATATAAAGGGTAACAGAACCTCTGACTGCTTATGTCATCCACTTGGCTATGAATCAGCTTACAAAGAGCTTACCTCTGTTGCCAAGTTCTGCCACGGCGAATCAGAACGGCAGTAATTTCCCAACAACACTATCTGTTGGTTGCATCTGGCCAGCAGCCAACGCTGTCTAGGTAGCCGACGAATTTTCTGTTCAGCAGCCACGTATTCTTACAATGCCGTCCCAAATAATCTTCATCCGAACACACGGTCCCCGGAGCACGTTAACGGATTCAATGGGAATGTTCATGAGTTTGTGGTCGTCGTAATCGGCATCATACATAGCGATCCACTCCGGAGGAACCGTCCTTTGGAACGAAGCACTCAATTGGATTCCAAAGTGTAGACGGGCCCGCTACATCTGTAATGAGTTCGTATGCTCATGTGATGGCATCAGCCTTTGCAATTGACATTGGATCGCGCAACGTTTCTGGGCAGTATTGCTCCGCGAGCAGGACCAGCCATTCGTCAGGGACTCCATATCCGTAGAACTGAACATGGGGCTGCCTTGTGGACGGACAAGTTTAAATGGTCGTGGTCTGATGGAATCCCATGTCTGTTGTGGGGTCACGATCTTACTAATGACTGTTAGTAAATGACCGAGTAATGGGAGATGATATCTACCTCTAGGGCATCAAACGACTTCTATAGGAGAGAAGACATATTCTTGACAGAGAGGCAAAGATAACTGCTAATTGTTGAGTGCGTTATTTAATGTGCGGAGACGGCCTGACGATACTGACTCGGAGGTCCGGGCTATGTATATGGGCGGCATTATACAGCCATATATCAAGTTGTGGATAATTGTGGTCTCCCAACCGACTAGTCTGCCTTAGTTGCCAATTCGCACTCCAGATGCTACCTTATACTAAAAGAAATTCTGTTCGGACACCTCTGCACATACGTGCTCCACTCCTAGTAGCTCCTCCATCGAATTATTCAAATGACCTCGTACCATTGCGTCGCCCTTCGTTTTCCTCGGTTACCCAGTCTACGACCCACTCCTCTAGTTTTAGAGATGTATTGGGCTGGGTTGCGTCTAGCACAGCCTACGTAAGTACGACGTCTTGATAGAAGATCTCCAACGTTACGGGATTTTCTGCTGACGGTGAATGTCAAAGTTCGTACTGGAGTTGGGGGGAAATAAGCAGTACGTCTTGAGTACGTCCATCCGGTTGATATGACTCGAAACGGTCAGATATCTTGACCAGGAACCGGGACCGAAGAGCGTTAGTCATGTAAGTTGCTTGTTTATTCCGAGATTTGCGGTGTAAAGTGATGAGTCGAGTAGATGACGAGTATCGATATTGATTATCGAGTTCTCGAAAGTGCCGAAGTGAGGTACGTTTGACGGCGCGCACGACATGCTGATCTGTCAGCTCTTTGAAAATTGATGCGGTGTCGGTAAAATAGTAGGGGAAGACAAGCGAAGTGAATGATCTGAGCACCGATAAAGTCAAGTGGAATGAGTATTGAATATTGAATATTGAGTACTTGGAAGTGCCGAGGTGGCGTACGTTCAACGCCGCGTAGTCACCGTGGCGCACGTACGAGTTGTTGATCTGTCAGCTCTCTGACGCCATGATATCGGTCTTACATATGTGTGCGACTGATATATCCCTGGTGGACGATAGAATCGAATAAAAGCCAGGACTGAGGCAAAAGGGGTCATCATTTCGTGAAACAAGTTTACAATGTCTTCTCCAAAAATCTGGTTCAGTAAGTGTTTCCTCTGCTCACTACTAGCAATTTGACCGATACTAAGCATCACACACAGTAACGGGGACGTCCTCAGGATTCGGAAGACTCATGACAGAGCACGCCCTCAACCAAGGCGACATTGTAGTAGCAACTCTCCGCAAACCACAAGCCCTATCCGATCTCGCAGCCCGATACCCAACAGACAAACTCCTCGTTCTCAAGGTCGACGTTACCAAACAAGAAGACATCGACGAAGCATTCGCGCGCACGCGTGAGGCGTTTGGACGGCTGGACGTGGGTTTCAATAACGCGGGCTATGGACTTTTCACGGAAGTCGAAGGCATGCCTGCCGACAAAGCGCGTGAGCTTTTCGAGACGAATTTTTGGGGCGCGACGAACGTTAGTCGTGCTGCGGTGAAGTTCTTCAGGGAGGTGAATGAACCGGGCAAGGGGGGGATAATTCTTCAAGTTAGTTCGGTTGCTGGGTTTCACGCGCTTCCTGGATTGAGCTATTATGCTGCGACATGAGTCTTGATTTGATCTTGTTGGAGATGGTGCTGATTTGTTTGCAGCAAACATGGTATGAATCTTGAGCTTGATGTGTGGAAAGTTTGGTGACTGATTTGATGTACAGCGCTGGAGGGTTTCTCAGATGGCCTCGCGAAAGAGCTGCCGGCCCCCTGGAACATAAAGGCACGTTGCTCTCTTAACCAATAAGTGCGTACTCACAAAAAAACAGATCTGCATCGTCGAACCCGGGGCGTTCTATACGAACAGGATCAACGATGGGGTGCTGTTACCGCAGCATCCAGCATACGCTGACGAGTCCTTTGCGACTTCTGTGTTGCGTCAGAGGCTAGACGGCGCGGTTTTCGAAGGAGATGCGGAAAAGTTCACGCAGACTGTTTATAAGGTTGTGCAGGGAGGAAATATACCAAAGCGGTTGCCTATGGGGTTAAATGCGCTTGAGATGCTGAATCTCAAGATTGAGAATTTGAAGGCAGCTGTGGATGAGACGAAGTAGTGGTCAGCGGATTTGAAGAGAGCTAGTGGGGGAGTCGGGCTCAGCGTACCTGTCTGACTCGGAGTAACTTCGTCTAAGCAGTGTTCGGGTTGCCTTGGTGTCGTAATATAGAGCACTTTGCGTACATGGGTCATAAAACGATTCGCGTGCAGCAGGAATCAGGGAGATTATCAGAGTTGTTAGTCAGTGACTATGAGTGGTTGTCTGCTTGAATTTTTTTTTTACTTCTCTGCTCCGTTTCTCCCATTTCTTCAATCTCTGCTACAATCCTCTTGTTTCCTTCCCCACTCTCAGTTTCTCGCCTCTTTTCATACAATCCCAGACTATCTGGATGCAATATCGGAGAAGGTAGACGATGGAATCTGTATTATTTGTTAGGGAGATTGGTGAGGAGGAAAGGTTACTGCCTTATGATCTGAGATGCATAGAGTCCGTTTTACCTATGTTCCTTACATTCCACCTCCCCGAGTACTATTCAGTTGCAGTTGTAACTCAATGATGCTCGGGAAAAAGTTAGGAGCAGGATATAAGCTTCAATCTGTGGCACCGACGTCTTGTACCAGTACGATGGATGCTTTGGCGAGTATTAGTTGTTGCCGCAGTAGAAAATGCGAGCTAAACTTTTCTGAGAAATAATATTCTCACAAGATTCAAATATTCCTTTCCTTTCAAATTAGCCATCTCGACTAGTCTCCCGTATACGTAGGCAGACCGATATATAGAATGAAGGACTGTCTTCTTTCCATCATCTTGACGTCAATGCTTGAACGGCAACGCCCGGGAGTCACGGTACCAGTTGGCACGGCTCAGCGTCATACGAGACAATGATTCCTTGCCTTGAAGCTGATCTAACACTCATTTTCATGCATGTAATCACGATGTCGTATCCAACCCAACACGTGTTAATTCAGATAATGAACGGTATGGCCCTACCACATCGATCGCGTACTCTTGGACGACGGTCCAGACTCCGAGACATACAAGCTATCGAACTTACTGACCATGGTGAACCGGCACCTCGAGTTTCAACGACACGAGCAGCTGCAAGAGGAGAACAAGGTCTATTTTTTTTTGGGAGGACATTCATTCTCGAACCGTATCGTTGATCTGAAGCGTAGTGAAATTTCCCCAGAAGCAACTCATTCTGCCATGACAGAATGTGAATGAGCTCGTGCACATGCATCGAGTCTGGCGACAAAACTTGATGCATGGACTCTGGTGGGAAGTAAGGATTCAGGTAGATTCTATAGTTCGAGCTACCTTTGCATCACTATGGTACTCCACAGGTTCGGAGCACAACAGGGCCAGAGCACAACAGGCAAGGGCAAAACAGGGCAAAGCACATTGTACGACCTCGAAGGAACAATGACTCTGCAGTAGACCTCCGTATCACAGCGCGTGGTCCTACACACAATGCGTTTCCACTGCTGTCGATGACGCCGCAATTCACGAGGGGGTGTATTAAAGGCAGGGCTCCTTCAAACCAGCTTCGCATCTTACTCGCCCGTCATGGCACCTAAACCTATCACCCAATCTCCATTTGGCGTCTTTCCAGCTGAGCTTGGCTTCCTCATCCTCGAATATGCTGCACAGCCAACTTTTTCCCAAGCTGAAAAGTATGCTGATCATAATCCCTACTCGACCGCTCTTGCACTATGTCTCGTCTCCAGTAATTTTAGGCTCGCTGTGCTTCCTCATTTACTGCACACCGTATCGCTCCCAAAACCAAAAAACGTGGGAAAGTTCGTGGATGCTCTACATATGCAGAAAGCATATGCTCAAGAAGCCAGCATCTTCCATTTTAAGTACGCATCTTTCATACGGAGGATTTGGATTGGAGAGGACGGGGATCTCGAAGAACCTAACTTGCTCAAAACCCTGGGCTATGAACCAGCGTCTGAGCGCGAGCTTGCCATGAGCCTGCTGGCTCCGGTGCTACTCGCTGCGCCCTCTCTTGCCCTCGCCTGGACAAGTCTGGACCTTCTTTCAGACTGCCTGGAAATTGCATGGGAGTCCCGTACAGACACAGATGTCAACAACGAACATTCCCCGCCTCCCTGGAAAACCCAAACTCTGACGCTATCTGGTAAGACAGACAGTGTCGGTCCATGGGAGCTCCTGACAGACACTTCCCACGGATCTGCTTTCGTTGCTTCAATCCTTCACCTCACCTCCAATAACACGGCCAACAGCACCCCATGGGGGCCCCTTGCGGACACTCCCCAGGGATTTGCTGAGCTTGCTGATATGAATATCTTGTACGAGGGATCCGACGCTTGTTGGCGCGCCCATAATCTGACCTTTGATCAAACGTACGACCTGCCTCTGTGGATGAAGCGCACTCCATGGGATTCTTTCCAGAAGCTTCAAACCGTGACATTGGCCTATGCGCACATCAGACGCCCCTTCGATTCATCCGCGTTGATCACAACGGGATTGCCCTTGCATGTGGAGGTGCTGATGTTGTCTGCATCCCTGCTCTGCCGCTGTGTTCCGTGGCGGGTGGGTGGGCTTATTCAGACGGGTCCCGGAGAGGAGTGTGTTGTGTCGGATGATATTCGTTTCAAGGTGTCCCTTTCTCGCTTACACTTTAGATATGCTCGTGAAGATTGGCAGAAGGTTTGGGCGTGCGGATTTGGGCGTTATGATTCTGAAGATGACTAGGGGTGTTATGATATGGCTGATATTGTATGTATGATACCCTACATGCTGGCATGTACGCTTCTTGGCTCCTAATGGACATTCTTGATGTACATCGTGGATCCCATCCAAAGTTAAAATTACCGCTTCTGTGTATAGCGAGTTTCATGGTCCATAATGTTCTGAAAATTTACTGATCGCGCATGCTGCGAAGGTAACGAAGTGGTACCCTCTTCAATTGAATGTTTGTTTTGTTCGCCGTCTGTCGGTGTCACTCGTTCACTCGACAAGGCATGCGGACGGTCATCGAATACATACCTGATGGTAAGATATGAGCTCTATCAGAATTTCCAAACTTTGAAGGCAACCGCACCAAGCTTCGTCTCCTAAACCTGTGCCTTCGAAGGTCCTCTTACAGACTTTTGGTTTGGTAGAGATTGTTGTGGCTCGTCACAACCATGATCTCCCACACCAAGAGTCTCAATTTTGCGAGTAAATACGTAGCGACGAAGCGCTCTTACAAACTTTCATCGTGGCACGATCTCATACAGGATCTCGAGGAGTGCCTCAGAGCCGGTTTCTCTCGAGGAACCTACATTTGGAGAAATCAACATCTTATGACCCACCTCGACGGGAACATAAGACGGGGCTACGTAGCAGATGTCCTGACCCCTTGATAGCACTAGTCCGCCGTGGTTTGTGGTGATCAGCTTGGAACTCTCACAAGACATCATACATACCAACATATTGGGCTGCGAGTATCGAGTGTTCTCTCATTCTCCCCAGACTTGGTTATCTTTGTGGGATGGAGAGGTATTCGAGAAGGGCAGTGTAAAAGTAGAAACGGAGTTAGTGGAAGTTACGCTTCACGAGGTGCAGTTCCTCATGATGAGTTGGTCATCGATAAGATTGTAGATACAAATATTGCGGTCGATTTGAGTGAGTGCATGTACATCAATGCTAGAGGGGACCGTCGATAATCTAGTCATAGCTCAGCAAGGATCGTCCAACTTGGAGCCGAGGATAAGGAGAATCGGCATACATTAAGACTGATATGTACCTCAATTTCAGTGTACAAGGTTGTCCCGCATCCATAATTAATTCTGCGCGGATGAGTTGAACCATATGGATCTGCAGACCTGCTGCGGTTCGAGACCGCAGTCTGATTAAACAAGGAAGTGGTGCCTAATAACTACCAGTGTGATCTGCCAAGATGATGTCCTTCATTGGAGGAATCCATGACATTAGGCTGTTGTCTCGACATCTGAAGTTGTGGAAAACATCTGGCAAAACACGGTGGAGAACAAAATTAGGCTAGTGAGTCAAATGACTGTGGACTAGAGATAACAACCTCACCTCCACGTCAGCAAGATGTAGGACAGTCTGTAGAAACAGCAGGCCCTTCATGGCCACATCGATTCGATTCCTTACCGCCGTGACAGAAGCACCAGTGCCCTTTGCATGTACTAGTATAGACCGGTAGCTGTGAGATTCTGCTCAGGGACCAAGAATATGACAAAAAGAGCTAACGATAGCGGCAAGCGACAGAAATGCAGTTAGGCCACCACGGTTTGGGCGTCCATCATACGTTTTTCCTGTTAGAGTTAGGTCCACCTTGGAATTGGGGAGCAATGAAGGAGGATTTACATGAATGTCAGCTAAGCCGCATAATCTATGAGGCCGCCAATGGTGTTTTGTAACGTCAAAGTACGGCCATGTGATCCACCGAAATGCCGTATGCAGCCCGTCGCTTGAGTAACCCTGCACCGGAGGATAGAAGTTTGGCTCGTTGACAAGATGTGGAGATTTCAGAGACACCACGTATTGTTCTTAAAGGTTATTTCCTTCCAAAAACGCCGGTCGTACATTCGTCTGGAGCGTACCATGTCATCGCTGGAGCAATTAGACTGTCTGACAAAGTAGCCTCAAGTTGGGATAAGGTCGCCAGCTAGGGAATAGAATACTCCCTGGGGATACATTGAACGCGTAAAGGGGGCTGCTGACGATGCCATATGATATTCAGAGGTGCGACACGACACGTTTTGTCATGTGGATGGGAAAAAGAGAATGTGTCCATAAGTAGTAACAAACCCTAATTCAAACTCTAACCCCTGCTCATTGCAGTCCGATATCACATTAAGGTGTGGTTGGTGATACACGCCCCGCCTCATGACTGACACGTATAACAAAATACTTTGAAGCTCAGCAGCGTGGTTTGGATGGCCAAGTCGCTTTGGGCCAACCTGACCCGATGGAAAATGAGAGGGATATGACGAGTACTCGACGACTCGCCGTCAAGATCATATTTGTATGTGGGAAGTACGCCCCTACACGCTACACCCTCACCAACCGCCGTGCTGATATCCGGTCCACATAAATGCCATCATCCGATTCGATACCAATGTCATCTTACACTTCAAGCGAGGTGAATGGAGTATATTAATGTCGAATGAAAGTCGGGCCTATGCTATATCATACTAGGGGTTGTGCTGGTCACTTCGTCACGCTGTAGTGCCGTTCATGTGCCAATGATCGAAACTTCTTGTCTAGTTCATTTCTCGTCCGTTACTCATGATGCTCTCTCGGAAGGTGCGTTTTGTATATTTCGTTCCCAAGTGCCTTCATGATGCATCATCCAATACCTGCCCGTAGAGTCCCGTGGAACCCTTATTGAAATGACTTTCCGTAGGCAAAATATTCAAAATAGCATATTGCTGACTCTGAAAAAACATTTGCAAGAGCGACAATAGTTTAATCTATACGACAATAACGTCGACAGAGGGTAAGGATTGGTCGAACAGGCGAGATGGAGTACCGGAGGCAATGGAGTCCGAAACTCCCATAGCCGACACGGACGATCGTGCAGGTCGTCTAGGGCACTAGGTATTATCTAAACAGAGGAGGGAGAAAAAGACGACAACATACTTTGCGAAAAAGCTGGAAACGCACCTTGGTATCACTGCGGATTATCGGCGTTGGTGGCCTAAAACGGAAGGGAAAAGTCTATTTGGGGGGGTATACCCCCCAGGGGCAAACAAAATGTGTATGCAAATTCACTGATTTGAACAGCGGCATCGCGGCACACCTGCCTAGTGTGATCAAACTTATGATATCATATTCTGAGCAGCATTTTTTCCTACGAAAAGTCATCCATTGATTCATTGCCGCCATTCAATAAGCGTTACGTTGATCCGTGGCGTACATTAGACTTCCGCGTATCCACTTGACGAACGAGGCTGCATATATGACCTCTGCTTTTTAGCAATGCAGTATGATGTACAACATTTTGAAGCGTCGAGGACGAGTGACCTCATCGTCTGAGCCTTACAGAAGTGATGTGGGACATGCCTGGTGTGATTAAGTACTAGATCTTGCATCGCCACACCGTCGCAGTTCAGGCTAATAGGAATGCAATCCAATTAACGGACTCTCGATTGCCAGCAGTTGCCAGCTCACTTATGAGAAGTAGCAACGAACGTTTCCTTAATGGAAGGACATGCTCAAAGTCAGTCACCTAGAAAAGGATGTAAAATACTGCTGCAGCACAAATTGCATCCCAGAGTCACGATGGAGGGCGCTACTGTGCACGATGACTCCTCATTGGGCAACGTAACATCTCAAACCGCATCGATCCCAACATCAGACACCAGCCTTTATGATCTGCCTTCCCAAGACATTGCATTCTTCAAGGCGCAGCTCAGTATCGATGATGACGAAGACTTGAAGAGGCACATCCTGGAAGTTCAGGCGAAAGCACGCGAGGCGAGTCACTTACAGAGGATTGCACCGCATCCTTGGATTCGTCAATTTGTCTTTCTTCAGTACGTAAACAGTAAATCTACTTATTCATCGACAAATAACAAGGGAACCGTGCACAGGGTGAACATATCGAGTAACCCTGGGTATGAACACGTCCTCAAGCTTGGTCGCGAGCGCCCCGATGCCGTGTTGCTTGACATTGCCTGTTGTTGTATGTTAAATGATTATCTACCTTCTTGGATAAATTTGACTCTATTGTAGTTGGTGTTGACGCCAGAAGGGCTGCGGCAGATGGTTTTCCTGCGAAAAACATCATTGCGTCTGATAAACACATCGGTAATCTGTTTCCTCTGTGAATAATCATTCTTGTCAATGATGTGTGTGTACAGAGTTTCTCCAACTAAGCCACGATCTCTTCAGAACGACGCCAGCTTCTTTCCCCGCATACTTCCTTCCTGGAGATATCTTCGATGGAGCATTTCTCTCCATAGCTGAGCCGTCGGATGACGTTTCTCCGGTGTCAGCCATTGGTTTTTCCTTTCTGAAATCCCTCAATCCCCTTCATGGCCGCATTAGCGTGATCAATGCTTCTCGGCTCTTCCATCTCTTTGATGAGGAGAAACAATTGTATATTGCCAGAGCTCTCGCGGGTCTGTTATCTGCTCAGCCAGGCTCTATTATTTGCGGTCATCAGCTCGGAATTCCCGAAAAAGGCATTTCAGTTTCCACTGTACCGGGCTTCATGCATGAGTCATTCTGTCATTCTCCCAAAACTTGGACATCTTTGTGGGATGGAGAGGTGTTTGAGAAGGGCAGTGTAAAGGTACAAACGGAGTTGGTGGAAATTCCGAATCGCGGGAGGATACTTCTTGCGATGAGGTGGTCAGTGACAAGATTGTAGATACAAACATCGCAGACAATTTACATCAGTAAACCGGTGAGACTCAGATATTAGTCGATATTGTCAAATGGAAAAAGTGTACATCAGGAAAAAGCACAGTGCCTACGCGAGCCTACATGGTCTCTGTAGGTCGGGTATCATCAGGAAATCAGCGAGGAGACGGTTTTCCTAGTTATAATTGCTAAGACCAAATCAGAAATTCACAAAATTACATGCAAAGACAAAGGTAGATAAAGTAATATATAAGATAAACAAATTGAAATCCAAGGATAAGATATGACATATTTTCATCTTAATTGTAGTTTTTTTGTCATGTTTTGCAAGTGTACAGCATTTTT
>QFEX01000103.1:0-24020 GCA_003316505.1 Suillus alpinus
TAGCCCATCTAATACACTCAACTCGGATTAGTTGCACAAAATAGATCTAATTAGTTGCAGCTTTGTTTAAGTTTATGTGGGAGGGTTTTCCTGATGTTGGTGTCAACGATACAGAACAATTGAAACATTACTCATCTTGGATGCAAGCAGCAAGAAAGCGGAAGCGACCGATGAACATTGAGGCTTCTGAGTGTGCTGCCAAACGGTTGCGTCTCACTCAAGAAGAAGACGACTCTGGAATCACTACAGAACAGTTAGCGGAAGCACATGTGGATGCCACAAACGATGGCATTCCGACCGCGAAAGACAAAGAGCTCGTTGTTGAACAAATTATTGAGGAGTTTGGCTTGGCACATAATGAAGAGCAAGAGAGAGCTTTTCGGTTGGTTAGCAATCATTTTATACGAGGTGACGGAGAACAACTTCTCATGTTCTTGACTGGTATTGGCGGTTCCGGTAAAAGTCACGTCATTCGTGCCATAGTCGATCTGTTTCGGCGATGTGGAGCTGCTGAATGCTTGACGCTGAGTGCACCCACAGGTAGTGCGGCTGTGCTGATTGATGGGTACACCATTCATTCACTTACCTTTCTGCCTAAACGAAAGGGGTCACTCAAACAAAATGAGCTAGAGGCGATGTGGCGTCCCGTTACGTATCTCATTCTAGACGAAGCATCCCTCATGTCTGCCGAACTATTAAGTGAGGTCTGTCAGCGGATGTGTCAAGCTAAGGCATGGGATGAAAGTGCAGTGAACAAACCTTTTGGTGGTGTGAATGTGATCTTTGGAGGGGATATTGGACAGTTACGCCCACCTAAGTCAAATGCACTGTATAGTTACAAGTTGGTTAAAAAGCTAGCGCCTGCAACTGCACAGAGCGTTCGTGGACAAAGTGCACTGCATGGGGCATTTTTATGGCGCCAGGTTGACAAGGTTATGGAACTGAAACAAAATTGGCGTGCAAAGGAGGACCCGATGTTTGTAGCAATGCTCGAACGCATTCGAAAGGGTCAGGCAAGGAGGATCGCCTTGAATGATGAACAGCAATCAGATTATGCGGTGCTCAAAACTCGTACACTTGGTTACCTCAAGGAGCATTCACCGCATCAATTTCACGGCTTTCGTGATGCGCCTATAGTGGTCACCCGCAAGCTATTGAGGGACGCGCTGAACGAGTCAAAGGCTAGACAATATGCAGTTGAAACTAGCCAACCTTGTTATTTGTACTATGCACGGGACAAGGTCTCTGGGAAGACCGTTACAAAGGAGCAGCAAGAGAGACTATGGCAAGTGACCACAACAGACTCTCATGATGCATTGGGCCGCTTGCCGCTGCTGGCGGGAATGCCTGTCATGGTAACAGAAAATGCCGCCACTAGCTGTAAGGTGGTTAATGGTAGCCGAGGCACTTTGAAATCTGTGAAATATGAAGTTGATGAATTGAATCACCGACATGCTGTCTGTGCCTTTGTGGAGATACCTGGGAGCGCCGTCGAGATCGAAGGATTGGAGAGCTTGGTTGTTCCTATATTTCCTACAGCGGTCAGTTTTCCGTTCGTCACCGGTGAGAAGACGTTTACGGTCAGACGCACACAGTTGCCATTGTTGCCAGGATGGGCTTTCACTGACTTCAAAGTACAGGGTGGTTCATTACCCAAGGTGGTTGTCGACCTGTCATGTGCGAAGTCTTTGCAAAGCATATATGTTATGTTGTCGCGGGCGCCCAAGCTTGATGGAGTTGCTATCCTTAGATGGTTTTCTCCTCGATGGCTCAATAGTGATCTGCAAGCCGACGCAAGGGAGGAAATGAGGCGACTGGCATTGCTAGATAACGATACAAAGTTACATTGTGCTGCTAAAAGAACATAGATATATTTTCCGGCCCTCTTCAAGTTGTAAAGATAACTGGCTTGACAGAGTCCGATCCTGTCATGCATGTACTCCCACCGAGACACCAGATGACGGAGTGAGAGCCCTCAGTTCCCAGGAAACGCCAGTTGCTGCGCCTGTTAGTGGTTTCAAAAGGAAAGCGGAGACATGCACGGTCTGTAGTGCTGCGAATTCTGAGAGGGCAGTGCAAAGATTGCTGACAAGTATGATATCCCCATTGTCCATGGCCTGTGGTTTGGATGTTGAACCCTCTAGAAGTATACTTTGCGAGTCCGAGCATAGACTTCAGTGTACATATCTTGTTGTGCCACATATGGGGGTTGAGTAGTCCCCTGTGTTCCGTAGTGAGCTCGGGATATGCGCAGAAGATGCCGATGTGGGATATGAAATTCATGGTGATAGTGGAATGGAACTCGAATAGAGGTGCTGCGGTCATGTCCCCTTTGGTCTCATTAATGTGGATGATTCTGGAGTCTCTGGAGCGAACAAAGGTAGTGACTCGCTCAAGGTCAGGTGTACGAGTGTGTTCTTCAGAGTGGGACAGCGTGTACCCTTGCAAGCAAAGAAATCTGACGAGAGCGTTGGAACCACGGTAAAACACATATAAGTCAAGATTGTCGCTCCTGATAGCCGAGGGATCCGTTGTGGCTAGAATCAATTGTAATGCACTAGAGTTGCCGATAAGGACATTGATGGAGCGCTGGAGATCTAGGAAATCTGTAGAGTTGTCGACAAAACGCCTCAGAAGAGAGTCTCTCTTGACTGTGACATAGCGTTTAACGATCTGGCGACTGAGAGTGTCTGCAGCAGCCCACGCGCTGAGTGTTATTAAAGGTAGTTCGTCCATGATGATAAGAGTGACATCGTTGGGCAAACTCTGTAAGGTGGACGGCATGATGCACTGTGGTTCATAGATGTGTGTCAGACTGCGTGATTTTATAGAGCGGCAGACATTTCACCGATGACTTACGGATGTCTCAGCGTGATGGAAGTGACGCAAAGATTAATAGCCCCTTTTTGAAACCTGTCTTGGGATAGTATGAGACCGACTATGATCTCTCGATTTCAGGGGAATCACAGAACATCAATGATGCGGGGTAATCATCCTGTCCTCACTGTTTCTGCAGCACTAACATTATCTTGCCAGTTTTCAGTGTACCTGAGCTAGCAGACGAGATCGATCAGTATCTTGACTTCCTGTCTCGACTCACTCTATCTGCCACAAATAGAGCCTTACGTCGGCATGCTCTACGGTCCCATGTTAATTTCTTCATGGCCTCATTGCGTCGCTTTGTGAAGGCTAATGTCTTGGCATTGCTCAATCTCATTGTCTCTAGCGGAGGTGTTATCGCTGGGTCGACGGCGCTATCAATCTTGACACGACCAACACAGTGGAGACCACGTGATTTGAATATTGTGGTACCGAGAGGTAGAGGCGACGTCATCCATGTCTTTCTCATCGAATCTGGCTATTGCTTACCATCGGGCAATGAAACACTGGCGGTGCATTCTCAAATGATGGATTATGCGCTCTCACATCGCATCTACACATCAGCCACCGACATTGACAATCAAATCACCGTAACTGAAAGCACACACGACTCAATTTTGCAGGTCATCCTCGGAAGCACCTGTACGACTGATATGATGTTCGCCTCACCTACTGGGCTCTTCTGCGCGTATCCCCGTTTGCTGTTAACACAAGTCACTCTCCAAGGGTTTCCACGTGGTCCTATATGTGAGGATTTCGCAGGCCGGTATGCTGAGAAGCAATTCTTGGTTCTCAATGACACCTCTCAACTTCCTGGTGAATGCGGTGTAGACTGTCCTCTCTTATGGCACAGCACAGCATGCGACCGAACAATTTTGATCGTGGATTGGGCGGTGGCTACTGGAGGTAGTGACATGGAGAATGCTTCAAGGCACTTCGCTGGTCCACCATATTTGTGGCGTCTTAATCGCACATGCTACAACACACGGTGTCAATTGCGGAGGTACAATGTTGAAGACATTCGGTTTGCGGCATCATCTTCTGAACAGATCATGAAAGTCAGGCAAAACATCGCGGCACATCCGGTAACAATTTTGTATTCATGTGTTCAACGGTACACTGATTGACGGGGCAGATGTTAACTGGTGGTCGTCGTGCTGTCATTTTCTCTACGTTCTGTGATGCACCTTCATTGGTTCAAGTTCCTATGCGCCTTGGCGTTGATGATTTGCGCTCTTTGGATGACTTGTTCACGTCCCTCTGGATCAACGAGTTCGGTCGCAATGCTGCTGTCATCAATCCTGGCATTGAACGAGTGGTGATTGACACACACCCTGTATCTGGAGAGCCTCTGCCGTTCAGACTGGTATACTGTTCACAATTCTGGACACACCGGTCTACAAATTATCTGTTGACTCATTTGGCTGATCAAATGCATGGGTTCGATCCGAATTTAGAGTTGGAGGGAAACATCCTCGTCTTCAAACGATCTTTAGTTGACTGCGATGCGGTCTTGGACGTGAACACCGTCGATATTGCACTGATATCTGAGGTGACCGTATGGTGAGTGATCCTGAATGTCATGGTTGTCTCACTTCTCACTATCAATAATTACAGGGCTGCCCAGAGTTTCCAACTCCCTTGTGCAAAATTGAGGTCGCCGGAATATGGTACAGCACAATCTAAAGAACATGAGAACACCAATGATTGTGAGGGTGTTGATGGTTGAAATGGAGGTAGCAAGTATCATATTAGGAAAGAGTGAATGAAGCACGAAATCGTGATGCCAAAAAATAGTTCTGCTGGATGAATTTTGATGGTGGTCCAGTGACTACTCTTGATTCAAAAACACCGTCATTTTTTGTACCAGGACAACATTTTCATCAGTCGATCACATCGCGATGCACTTCGATGGCTCGACTTAGACGAGTGCATGTCATAATACACAATTCTAGGTAACTAAGACCACTCTTATTTGCATTATCGGAAGACTGTTGATCTGCCATTGGTGCAAGACACAGCCGTGCAGTGTGAGCATGATCTCATGGCTAATCAGGGGTATGGACTGATTATGTCATCGACACCCCTGTCTTATCCGCCCACATCTGCTCGCTTACACAGACATATTGGCTCCATAATCCGACAACCATCATGTCGTTCATAGAAGGTGATAACAACACTATCTAGAGACTTCAGGGACTAACGAGGTATCAGCACCCAATGGTTATATGGCCCATGACCTTTGGCCGGCCGAGATCACTGAGCAGATTGAACGCCTACAAACAAACAAAAACTTGGTTGCTTGGGAAAAGTTTCCCCTGACACTTGCGAGCCTTGTCGAATGGGCAGACATTTACAAAGACAAGGAGAAAAAGGACAAAGCACGGGACCGCATTCTGGTGTATAAGTGTGTACCCGACCCAAAGCCAGGAACATTGTATCCTGTGGCAATTCGGATCCACGGATACCTCAACTGTTTCTGCACTGAGAGACTAGGAAATTGGTCTGGGTGAGTTGGTGTCAAGATAATCACACATGGCTAATGAATGTTGCCAGGCGCACTAATGATATTCGCACTGCTGTACAGCATGTCTCTCTGTCGTCCGGAGGACACAGGGAACCGTGGAGCGCGACGACGACAGCACTGAATCTGGCATGCGAGTATGTCAGTCGGCATCTCAAGATCCCCATGAAAGGTATCAGAGAAGGACAAGACATCTTTTTCCAACGCCGTGTTTTTGAAAAGGTGGGGCAATTCACACCATATAGTTACCTGAACTGATTGAAATGGTGTTAGGGGCGCGACAGCAGTGTGCAGGTACTCAACGAAAAGGATGACCCCGAACAAAACTACGACACCATCAGAAAAGAGTGGACTGTATGTGACTCCTTGCCTGTCGCGCAATTATCAGACTGCGGAAAAGTCATCCCTCTCAATCATCTCCTGCTCACCAGAGGCGACTTCATCGAGGTAGGAGCAGAAATGGACTTTGTAATTGCGAGAGACAAAGCTTCTCGGCCCGTTTTAAATGCATACATGACATGTACACATGTCCTTCGCCTCATGCCTCAACATCTTGCACAGAAACTGACAAAGGTACATTCGAACTATGCACCTGTTGTGGTTCTCACTGACAACAATGGTTGTAGTCCAACATGGATCAAAATAATAGCAAGAAACGGACACGGCAAATTGAATTGGATGGAGCACCACGGAAAAGGTTGCATACCGTGTTGATGTTTGATGAGCCGGAGTGACGTAGCAATGCGTAGATAGAGGACCAATGCGACGGATTTGCTGACAACGATTGAATTAAAAACTACAGGGGCCCTGAAAAAAAAACATAAAATGCGCAAAGAATTTGAAGAACTGTACGTACCCCTGGGCTCATCTTCCTACCATGGCTAACCGCACCCGTCAACACACCACTGTGGACGAAGATAGGAGCAATGAATACCAACCTTCACCGCAGAAGAAAGCCCGCGTCGCCACCTCTCCAGATGTTGCAAGCGGCATCGCACCTCTGAAGCATGCAGACTCGCACGTGGAAGGCAGTGAGACAACAGTGTCTGATAAGCACAAGTCGGGGGGAACAGGCACAGGAGACACCGTCATCAATAAGTGAAGTGTTCAATAACCTTCAATCATTTATGACTCACCAATGGTCGTATAGGGATACAAAAGACAGTGCTGATAACGACAGCCGGTGAGTGCGACCACATATTCAAATGACACAAGCCGACCCAATCTACACCAAAGTGAGATTGACAGTTCTCTCTCCATCAGCAGTGAAGCCAAAAGCGAAAAGAGGAAATCAAGGTAATTCATCTGTGGCTATATTGCTTATCACGCTCACTTCCCCTAAACACCCACCATGAACAGCACGAAGGAAGTTGCCACAAAGCAACAAGACGTTGTTGGACGAGGGGCGACAAAAGCCACAGTAACAGTCAAGAGTATAATCCCGAATCCAACGAATAACCTGGTAGATGCGGATGAAGTCGAGCGATATAGCGATGAATTGAAATCGTGAGTGAAAGGCATCGGACGTGCGAATTGGACTGACCTTTTCACAGCCGCATCCACAAAATGTCGAACTACACAAATGCAAAGGCGGCTGTGTATTCTCTTGGTCACTTGCTGCCAAATGCGACCTGGGGCCAGTATAAAGCCATCGGAGATCGCAGCAAGATTCTGTGTGACCCCGCTACTGGAGAGCCTATAACAGTATGGATCTTAGGTCACATGACGAAGAAGTGGTTCATGAAGAATGGACAGCCAGAAAACCAGGCCACAATCACGATCATTCCTCTGTCGCAAACTCTAGCACAACAGAGCGCTATCTTGTTGGCGAAGCTAGGAAGTCCACCCGGAAGTAAGTGAGAATCAGCAAGTTGACTGTCCAAGATACTAACAGACGTGTCAAGCAATATCGGCTCAACAGACGCGAGATGTTCGAGCCGTAAAATGGCAGAGCACCAGAAGCAATGGACAGTCCACTGCAGTAAGCCCAAGAAAACATCCGACTATGCTGTGACTCACATAAAGCAGCCGATGCTATTTGATGCTGTGTACGATGCAAGGAAAGACGGCTCGCTGAAGAACCATTGCGACCGGCCACTCTGGGACCTTGAAGACCTCAAAGCAGGAGACCTTATCTTACTGGAGGCCAAGATAACGCGGTACTCCACGAAGAACATGGAAAACAGATGGACCTCGAGAGCCCAGTATGAAATGATGGCGATATCGCTGATCAATATGAGCAACTGCATTGAAGAAGAAGAGAAGGTGCAGCAGATTGACGATTTGAGCATCTAGCCACAATTTTTACAATTAGAAATGTACGGCCTCAATGTATTACTAAGCAAATCAGACATGAATCTACCTCACTGGATTCCAGGACACTCCCCACCTAATGTCCAGCATCAATTATCCGAACTGGGCATCTTCAACTGCCATATATTTTGGTGTGATGGAGGAAACAAACCTCGCTGATGCATGGACGGTGCAACAAACACCACACCAGCAGGCCGAGGTAACTGGATTGGAAGCTTTCTTCCCAGACACTACTGTCATTCAGACGGATGTGGTAACAATAGCGGGGCAAAGTCACACAAAGGAGACATACACTGTTCTATATGACAGAACCGGACACATAACCCCAGCCGGGAACGTACTCGTCCTCAGAAAGAAGGGTTCACGATATGGATCTATAACACAACGGGATCTTGTAACCACCTCCATGGCTATGCAAATGTAAGCTGTACTATGCATATCGCCTACAGTCATACTAAAATGCTCAAGCATTTTTGACAGACTGCAATCTCGCATTCGGAACTGAAACGGTAGAAATACGGAAAAAAAGTGACACGAAGGATTCCCCTATGTTAGATATGTGTATTAAGCCCCTCATTACCACATACGCCTTGTAATAAAAGGGGCATGCATGGCACGGAACATAAATTAAGCTACACAGAACACACAGATTAACGACCCAACATGGTGGTACTCCAAGATAACATGTTACTCTTCGCAATACAATGTATCGAGACAGAAGCCCCAGAGATCAAACACAAGGAGCTCCGATCACAAATAATGGAGATACATCCAGAGGCCACCGTTAGTCTAAAGGCAAGCAGTGTAATTGAAGCGAAAAGACACATCTGATACCCTGCAGAGAATCCAGAGACTACGGCAAACTATGCGAAAACCTTCTACAGCTATTATCATGCGTCCAAGCGATGATGGTATGCCACATGTGTCACGGGATGCGCTCATTTCCCACATCTGGCCTATCTTCACAGACCGCCCCACATCACATTGCGAAAGCTTAAGAGATATAGAGAAGCTACTCCCACATGGAACGATTCAAGAGCCACTGGTATTATACTCCCGCCAGATTGACGCAACCGACTGGTATTATCAGTTGTACTACTCAGCTTGTGAACACGATACGCGCATGCCAAATGACGTGCTTCGCGAGGTGTTCCCGAACATGAAAGAAATCAAGGGAGATATTGTAGTGGTAAAGAATGGGCCAAGATTTGATGCACAGGCAAAAGTGTGGGATATGGACGGAATGGAATTTGGGAGAACACTGTGGTGGTATGCGAAAAGCGGGAATACCGCGCACCAGGTCGCAAACCAGAGACGATTCATTCACTATCTGGAGAACATGTAGTGCAAGTGAAATTATACAATGTTGAATGTAACAAACTCTTCACCGTCGACCAGAGGAGGAACCGTGGACAAAAGACTGAGACAAATCAACAACAAGAACAACATAGAAATAATCGCCAAACCTTGATAGAGCTGAACTGACAGCAATGACGTCAGCCATTTCAACCGACAGAGGGGTGGCAAGGCTTGTCATCTTGATAAAGAGATATGGGCAGTCACGATGAATGGCGTGTAACTGACGGTCAAAAAGGACCATTAATGGCACCATGGTGCC
The DNA here is from genome assembly GCA_003316505.1 of Suillus alpinus. Lineage (NCBI taxonomy): Eukaryota > Fungi > Basidiomycota > Agaricomycetes > Boletales > Suillaceae > Suillus > Suillus alpinus. The sequence continues at coordinate 9,336 of QFEX01000103.1, forward strand.
GTCTGCATTGCGAGAATGGATGCACAGGCAATCCACGCGATACGGATCAGCAAAGTACTGATCAACAGCGATCACGTCCCAAGCTGCAGCAAAATCACTGATAGCCAATGAAATAATGCCGTTGCGAGAGTGCGGACCGGCATAGAAGGCGCGTACGCGAGATGTCATAGACATAGTCAGAACTGAGAGAGACTGACAAACGTGGCTTACAAACTAGAACGTCACTATTTCTCGGTGAACACAGTAACATCCCCTAACATTAGGAGTACACCAAGGGAATGAAAAACAATATAAAAAACATGAGAAGACCCTATTCGCAAGCTGCCTTCTGCCTGACACCATGGCGAATAACATGACCTCCAAACAGTTCTCAGGCATCCGACGATGTGAGTGCCCTCGACAACATCAAATCAAAAATTAACACGACAGATAAAGTTTTGGATGCGAACGAACTGATAAAAATGGTCCTCGAATCATTGGCATTGCCAGAGCTTCTGTGTTTCGCCCACACCTGCTGCGCTGTAAGATTCAGCGCAATAGAGATAATAGCAAAACGCTATCGAAACATTCTGGAACCATATATTGGTCATCACCTGGAAAATTTCGGCCAACTTTTGACAAACACATATGGGATTATTACGGGATCGTGCGCAATCAATATGTTGCTTGGCACACCTCGATATCCGACGAGGGATCTCAACCTCGTCGTACCATGGGGAGGCTGGTGCATAATGGAGAACTTCATCTTGAACAATCTGCAGTACATGCCGTCACCGATGAAGATTCATCCAGTCATGAAAAGCCGACACCGCAGATTCAAAGCTTACGCGAAGGACGGTCGGTGGATTACATTGACAGAGACCAAAAGACCATGGGATGTTCTGCAACCCGTTGCAGAGGCGCCTACCACCATTGACATGACGGTGATGACACCAGGAGGTATCGCCACATTCTATCCTGAGATGACATTGGACTGGATTGGATATGCCACCCATAAAGGAGAGAGACTGCTACCGCAACAGCGCCTAGGAAGCAAAGGTAGCAACCGCTTCCGCGTAGAACAAAGCACGGCATTTCTCAAGCGTGCATGCGGTGCAAATTGCCCAACACTCTGGCGAAACATGCGCAATCACGATGAATATCTTGCCCTCGACTGGGATGCGCGGTTCACCATAAAGAGGGCAATCACCAACAGTGACCTTGAGTGGCGCATGGCCGCGGTGTGTGAGAACCCACTGTGTCCTTTTCGATTCGATATTGTGGGACATAACACAACGTGCCCACCGATGTCTATGCCAAAAAGTCAGGACAGCATCGATGAGCAGATGTTTGACATATACAACCACAAACCGGTGCGTGTTGGCGCATGACAGATCATAGATGGCTAAACGTAAATCAGAGCTATCCCAAAACATATCAAGGCATACTCTACGCAACTGCAAGCGCAACACCACACATAGTAGACATTCCCTTGCAGGAAGGAGTTACTGAACTGCGAGACTTGAACGACTTGGACGTCACCTATTGGGTGAACCAACGTCAACGAGGAACCTTCGTTGCTTACAGACAACACCTGAGAAAGAGCATGCCGATCATTCCGAATGCAGACACAGAGCCAGATCACATATACACACTCTTTATCGAAAGCGCGAGCACCTGCCCCCCTCCAAATTCGTTGACGGATGACATCATCCGACCAAGAAGGAAATATGTGCAGCACAAAGGGAACCTCCTGGTCATCAAGAGTAACCGAAGAGATGAGAAGGAGATCAGCAACATGACAACAAAAGATATTTCCTTGACTACATACTTGGTGAAAGCGTGAGTGCAATTATAAATCGACGTTACCCAGCTGACGAGCAAAAGGGTGCTTGAGGACTTATGCCTGAGCAAAGGAACAGATTATATTCCAAAGAAGAGGAAAGATAGTGAGTGAAACGAGTGTATGATGCTTAGAGAGTAGGAAACAGAAACAGAGATAGGATAGTGCATGTTATGTGACGGTTCTGTACTAAACAGGTTGTGTTGGCGGACACTGGTTGAAATTTCATTGAGTGATCAAACTGCATGAAAGTGGCTGTGTCTTGAAAAGTCACACCACCAAAATCAAGAAGATATCAATAATCATCCGATAACGAAAGTAAAAACGATAATAGTTACCTAGAATAGTGTGCTATGAGACGCACACGTCGACGTCGAGCCATCGAAGAACATGGCGATGTGATTGTCCGATGAAAACGTCGTCCCGGGACGATAAATGACGGCATGTTCAGGATCAATCAAGATAACGGGTCCAGGGGTGCCCGGAGGGCTGTTCTATCACAAGTACGTCCTCTGCTCCACGCAGAGTGGCCGGGCGGCCCGGGCCGCATCTCGCATCTCAAGGTCTGCATTGGACACAAGCCTCTCGAACCAGGCTCGGACTTTCTGATCCTCATGCTCTTGACTGCCGGAGGTCCTCAAATGTTTCATGGACAATCAGCGCCCTTTCGTTACGACCATAGAAGATAGATTTGATCAGCGTCGACAGCGTGTATTCGGAATTTCGAAACTGAGAGTTCTTGCACGATGATAAAGATGACTTAAGCCCTGGAGTTGGGCCGTGGGAAATGAGTCTTTAGCGCAGCGTTGGCTGACCTTGGCCATATGATGACCATTGACGAACCAATATCGGTCCCGGCTTCGATGTCGTAGGCTTGTCGTTTTCACCCTCACTGTTACCGGCGGTGAGTCCACCTATTCGGGTGACGGCGCTAGATTCGCACCGCCGTGTTGCGCTGCAATTTCCACAGATCTTGTTCTCCCGACCTGCTTGGTATTCACTGCGATAATCAAATACCCTTTGGACGCGGACTTGGCTGTCCGGCACAGCGGTCATCTCAGGCGTTCTCCTCGGAAACTGTCTCGGCAAACTCAACCTCTCCCGACAGCGAATTTAGACTACGCGCTCGTGGTAGAGCGACACCCTGCGACACCCCGACAAAGTGTGGCAGGTGCGCTTGTCGGCGGATTTATGGGATCATACCTTAGAGAGCTAGACCCTCTTTGAAGTCCTTCCAGAATACCCGCCTGATGCTGGAGAGACTGGTGTCTTTCACCGCCTGTCCCGCCATTGCTGTTGCCATCATACCCCGATTCGAGCTGAGTACTGCAAAAGCGCGAGCTGTGCTTCCAGATAGTTACTCGAGGAAGGATCTGGTATGCGTTCTCATATAAAATAATTATGTCCCAAATTAAAATGCCCTCGCAGGTTTTCAATATGCAACGGCTAGCCGTCCTCACCACAGCTTTCGGTCAGACGCCACCAACCCAGGCTATGAAGGATCGCGTGCATTAGTTGTATCGAAACACTTGTGCGTAGTCTTTTATTCTGCGGAGAGTTTTCATCCTGATCGCAGTCCCAGATTCCCACTCTCCCAGCAGTTACTACCTTAATTACGCCTGCTTCACATCCTTGTCTGCATGTCATATGCCTCTGGTGCAGGCCCGACCATTCTTGCGCAATTTTGAGAGCATTGATGAGTCGATACGGGAAATTTCCGACAGGAACAAATCGAAGTAGATTGGGAAGTACTGGATGTGGCAGAAGGGAGCAGTGTGGCCTGTTAGTCTATGTCTTAGAAGGTGAGCTCAAAGGTACCCGTCTGCCGGTCAGATACGGCGATTTGTATCCGTAATGCGAAGTCAGTCAATTGAAATGTCGTTTCCCCTTCCATGATTTATTCAAGGCACAGATAAACGCTAGTCAGATCCATAGGAAACGGATGGCCGCCACAGTCGTCTCTGAAACCTTGCCACAAGTAGTAGTTCTGTACGTCCTTTGGCAGAGATTAACAGCGCTATCTGCGACAAAGAGTAAAAACGAGAATCGCGGCCTTGGCTATATAACGTTGATTGCATGTAGTGACGCTGTGCGAAGTGGATGGTACGGCGTGAAGAACTCCACTGAGTTAATGTAAACAACTCCCACGTTCAAGTTGCCCGTTCTCCAAACGTCGCGCTATACACACTATAATGTGACATCCAAGCAATATCGAAACCGAAATTCCCCCCACACCGACCCGATCACCCTACAGAACACCAACACCGATCGCTCCACTCAGAATAGTTACTACTCAATGAGATCTGGCCAACCTCGAGCTCTAGCCATTGGTACAAACCAAGATCTGCACGCGTGATTGATGGGCCCACCGAATCGTCGTTATCTTCGTCGGATCGGAATCGACACCGATAGCTTGAATTTACCCCTTGGATTAATGATGGTCGAGGACTTGATCGATTCATCTTATTGCGACGACCTTGTCAGTTAGGCAATACCTTCCAATGCCGAGAATGATCGATATCCCCCGACAGGGGCGATGGTCAGAATCTCGTCGACGGGGAACACAATCAGGTGACTGTCGATCGGGATCCTCAGAAGCCCGCCCCCGTCTCCACCTGTGCAATCGAAAGAAGACACTGATTCTTCCATAGCAATCAAGTTCTGCGACTCGGAGTCTGATGTTATCTATCATATTTCATTTTATTTGAACTGCATTCTGATGTACAAATTCCTGTAATTACGCTTAATGACAAATCCATGACAGCTACTATAAACACAGCGAGAGAGTTAATGATACATATAACATGTATGAGACGAATGTTGGGATGTGTGTGCAGAAGATAATATGCAAGTCAGACTGACAAACTCGGCTTCTCGGAAAGGGAAAACATGCGATTTTTGCGACGAGCGAGTATTTCTCTGGATGGACTGGAAGGGGGGTCGCTGGATAGGTCATGCGTCATTCTTCGCGGAGCAGGCGACACCAGATGTTGAGGAATATCGAGGGCATGAAGATCATCATCTGATCCTTTGAATGATTCACGTGTTGGCCCAGAGAGCATGATAGAATCATCTGATCGGAATGATCAGCTACATGTGATGATCGAAGTCAGATTTACACTCACCACTACCTGCCATCTGTATGTCCTCCAGAGCCCTTAGGGGCGAAGAAGACAGTTGTTCATCCAAAGTAGTTGAGTCCGAGTCATCCCAGAGCCTGATCCTCTTCGGCCGACTATCTTCAGACTCATCGACTTCAGGATCCGGATCTGAGAACGAAGGCAGAGAACGCGTGCGCCGCATGCCTTTGCTGGGTGTAGTCACAAAGGACGGCTGCTCAACGCTGGCTCGGCGCTGCATCTGCCATCGAAGACGAACTTCCTCGAGGGGAGGGAGAACAACAGCATCCATGAGCACGCGTTTCCGCTTCCTACAGACGTTTCCAGCTGGGGTTGAACCGAGATTCGACACCGACGATATACTCGGAGAGAGAAGACTCGCCACAACCTGTTCGTCCTCGAGATCACTATCCGCATCCACGGATGGAAACTCGATGGAAGAACGGATGAATGTTCCACATGCTCTCCTTCCTTTCTTAGTGATATCGTCCAAAGGCTCGTCAAGTAGCTGTCGTTGTCCAAGCACGGATGGGGATACGGTTTCCTTGCTCGGAGAACTGTTCGCGATACGTTGCATGACAGACCGAACAGGGGACATGTTTTCCTTGTCCTCGAGCATCCGCCGCTTGCCTGGTGACGCACTGCATGGCGTCTTTTCTAACTTGGTTGGTAACCTCCGCGGGGTCGAGGGAGGAACTGATGGTAATGGCAATGTCGATGCGGGTGAACGAAGCAAGAGTGAATGGAATGATTCTGGAGTAGTCGAGGGCTTTTGGGGGCGAGGGGGCGTCGCAGCACGGTTTTGACGTTGTGTCGGCGTCGTTGGAAAGAAGATAGATGGGAATAATGGAGAGTCGGATTCTATACTTTCGAAAGGGGAGAAGAGAGCGGGTCCGAGTCGACCAATGAATGGTGAACATTCATTAGTGAGGTGGCCTGAAGAGGGCAAGTCATTTTGGTCTGAGACGAATGGCGAATCAAGCTCGGGAGTTGTTCGAGAGCTGGGAGATTGAAGATTATCGCTGCCTAGGCTATCGGATGAAGATCCTGACTCGAATTCTTCCTGAGGAACAGTCTCGGAAACTTCTACAGGCACCTCCTCCGCAGCGCACGGTTTGGAAGACCATTTGACGCAAGCTTGAATCCTCTGGGGCCACCCTTCTTCTGGCTCCTCATGGCTAGCGAAAGTCGACTGCCAGAATTCTTCAAACGATTCGTGTGCAATCGCGGGCTTGTCGCAGCGACCGAAAAACACGGATTCAATCAGAGCTGATAGCGTGTCAAGCACATAAACACTCCTCGGAAGTTCTTGTATGCCAAGCAGAGAAGTTTGATACAGCGGGAGCAAATCACCCGCATATTCATCTTCATTGAACACGCGGAATTCATCCGATATCCAAAGGCTGATGCCCTCTTGAAGCGTCTCCAAAAGGTTCAGTCGAAGCTCGACAGGGCACGCGTCGACCACGCGGATCAGTGATCGTATCATCCAAATCGACGTCACCTTGTTCCGAGGCTCGGGCGGATATGTGGACTGTAGAGTATCATTGACAAAGTCGAAAATGTAAGATGGAGGCTGGCGGGTGTCAGCCATGTCGAGGTGCGTGAGCAGTAGATCGGCAACGCGGGTTGATGATGCATAGGCGGGACACGGGTTTTCAGAGACGATCTCTGCAACACGATCGAGCACGGTGGAGGCATCGATGCCGTAATCGAGAGCTTTATTGACTGCATGCTGCAGGAAGTTATCCCAGGTCTCGAATTCGTCGTTAGCCATATCCCATGCATTCGATTTCCTGCGAAGAGGTCAGATCTTCTAAAAGACAAAATACAATGAGGATACATACCCGAAGGGAACGCCGAGCAACAAGGCGGCTCCTTCCCAAGAGCCCTCGGCATCCTCGGTCCATTTCTCAACGAAGCAGCCCCACACGAGGCCTTGAACTCCTGGCTCATAGGACATCATGGCCATGGCGCGTGATCTCTTCGCCCAGAATTCTCGCAAATCATCCACTTCGCAGACGACCAAGACTTCTGCGCAGAGGTATGCCCATTGTTTCCTAGCATCGTCCGGAGAATCCGTTTCCCAGACCAGATCGGCTTCGTCCTCTATCAAACACGCGAGGAGCCTCATACCAGCAGAATGAAGCAGATTGTTGGGGAAAGTGGTTCGTATCACAGTCCACAAGTCTCTGGTAATGACTAGCTTGAGAGCAGCATTGGATCGGGACGGTATCAAGGTTCGTCTGGGGGCAACCCTGACGCCGCCAACAGGACTGGCTTGCTGTGATGGAGGAGGTCCAAACTTGGCCGAAAAGTCGAGCTTAGAATCACGAAGAATGTCCACGAGTATTACAGCAGATTTGGTTGCGAAGTCAATAGTTCCATGGTCATTGTTGTCATCTAGGGCCAGTATGAACATCGAAACGAATGAATCGCCGACCGATGCTCACCTTGTAAGGCTGCCACGTTGGCCTTCAGGAGGCCTTCCCAAATTGACAGGACATCGCCCTATGTTTGATGTCAGTCAGATTAACAAAACTTCGGCGTGCAACTGACCGGTGTTCCACTATCCTCTGGCAGCTCAAGGCACGCAAGTCCAGATCTCCAGATGTGAATGAGGTCGTCGAACACCCAACTGCAAGACAGCTCGTCCCTCGTCAGGGACCTAACATCGCTCATCTGAGGACATTCTTCCAATATTGGCCTCACAGCGCCAGCCAACGCCTTATATTCCGCTGTCAGAAGCCCCGGATTTGATGAGAAAAGGGAATGAGGAAGAAGCTTGTTCATGGTCCAATTCTCTCCGGTGTTCTCGAAGCTCACTAGGATCCTCGCAATCTCCATTCCGTCGCCACAGGTTTGACCGCCCTTTTTGATCATGGCTTTGACCAGGGTCAGGGTCTTCCGCAGGCGATCCTCATCTTCGGAATCATCGCCTAAAAGAGCGGCAACCGTTGAGACGCCGGCACCCATGTCGGTAATGGATTTGAGAAGTTTCCAGTAGTTCTCGCGAAGAAGTTCGACGTCCTTGTCGTTCAAATCTTGGACGTCATCCACGTCATTAGAAACTGTCGATGGGGGTGGACGGAAGTAGGCCCAAGCGACACAACGCCACGTAACACAAGCAAGCCCTCGCACTGAACTCTTCTTATTGCGCACTGCGAGTTGAAGCAGCGCCGATATAACACGCGTCAATCGAACATCCAGGTATACTGCTGGCCCCAACAAAACGATGAAGCTGGCGATGACGCTAAGGGCCCAGACAGGTCCTTGGGCTGCATGCTGGGGCTCTAGCGCGTTCAGCGTTGTGCGGAGCGTACGAACGATTATCGGGTCTAACGATGGCTTCGTTGGCGTCTTTCGCGGAGAAGATGATCGCTGAGTTGTTGTAAGGAAAGCAGCGACTGCTTTGGAGATGCGGACATGTAATGTCGATTGCGGGATAGAGACGCAAGCTAGGACGAAACCTCCGAGCGCGTGACAAGCTTGAGTGCGGAGAAGCAAAGTTGGCGCGAGCAAGTTCGCCAGTATAGATGGGAGCAACTCTATGAATGCAGGTACGAAAGTCGAGGGTTGATACACAGAAAGATCATGAATAGCCTGTAAGACGAGGTAAGCACCGAACCAGGCCAGAATGACTTTGTTAACCTTCAGGCCATCGCAAGCAGATCCTTTTTTGCCTTCTTTGCCAAGTTCACCTTCCATACCTCGGCGCAGAGCAAAAGCAATTCTGTCTTTCGCTGGTACGAGGACTTCCTCTGGTAGGCGTTGAACTTGCAGAAGCCATATGGATAGTGCGCACGTTTTACGTGCGTTAGGAGTCGGGAGCACGTCAGCCATGGGAATAGACAAAACGGCAGTCAACATTTCGCCCAATTGCGTGTCTTGCAAACGGTTAGGCTACATGCTTGAGAACGCCGTAAAAACACACCTGTGAAGATGCGATAAACAGCAGGAAGGGTGAAGATCGCTCCAAGCAACCTCATCACGGCGTGCGAGGTCGTGCAGAGGTCTCGCGCGTATTTTGCTTGCCCGGCCGACATACCGCGTTTTTTCTTCTTGGGACTCTTTTTCGGGGAAGGTAGGAGCGAGGGAAGTTCTTCCTCGTCCTCATGAGTAAATGGAAAATCTTCCGTTTCACTTTCAAGTTCAGGAGACTTGGGCTCCACAAGCGCTTTACCGAGGTCACGGCATACCGCGTCAGTGAAGGGCTGCGTTTTCTTACGAATTGGTTGAAACAGAGGCCAGGAAGCGTCCGCGTCGGTTGTACCCGCCACTGCCGACCTAATGCGGGCAGCGAGGACGGCGTAGGCATCAATGAGGTCGGTGAAAGAGGTCTCCAACGCAAGAATTTGAGAGACGGGTCGCGTAAGATACGACAGGTTTACAAGCGGGTCTTCTGGTTCTGGAGTTGCTTCCCGTTGTCCCTCCTCTGACACGGTGAGGAACTTTGGAGCCGATCTCTTGAGAATAGACTTTGTAGGACGCTGGCGTGAAGCAGTTGGTGGAAAGGGGACGTGACTCTTTGGACTTGTAAGAATGTGGTATTGGTTCTGTTGAGTCCAAGCGACACGAGAGCCAGGAAAGCTTGTTGTTTCCTTGTCTCTATGTGACGTGGCAGGTGGTGTAGGCAGACTAGTTAAGACTGCCATGTTAATAGTGATTACCACGACGTTAATTGAAGGTGGCAGATGGTGTGGTGAAGGTCAACGTCGCGGTCTGTATCCGAAAACCAAGCGTGTAACGACCAAATATCAAAATAATTACAATTAAACGCGCCAATTTACGCGTCGCGTGCTGTGTTTGCGCTTGTTTGGCATCGTGTCCACTGGCTGGTTGTCCAAGTCTTGACTGTCGAACGTCAAAGGGGCTCTCCCGCTTGAGGCAGCAGCTGCGTCCAGCTATCTCCACTATCCTGGCAGATGCATTTGGAGAAGGCACCACACGTTTTCAACGTTGCTCAATGCTCAAAGTAAGACAATATATTAACAGACGCCGCTTTGCGAATTTTAGTCAGAAGCTAAGGCCAGCTTGCAAACCGGTCAAGTTTACAGCGATCAATGGTCTTCTATAGCGGAATTGGGGATGCTAGATGGAAATATCATGGAGGCGGGTACATCAGCCCAGTACCTGCGCGGGGTGTATGTAGAGAAAGTGGTAATGGCTTATCCAGATGTCATGATAACACGAGGCAGGAGATTTCCAGAAGAGGATTACCAGTCATCGTTCCTCACAATCAGTTGGAGGATTGCTGCAAGAACCTCCGCTGACATTCATAGCGGAAGAAGGTGCGAGTTACGAGCCAATCAGTGTATTGATGATAACTTACGAGATTTAGTCCGATGGAAAGCTGCGGCTTCCGATGACCCTACGAATGAATGGCTTGTAAAAGTTCAAGGTACCGATAAGTACTAAATAACTGTACTGGTAATGCTTCTGCAGCCCCCTCTCTTCCCCGATCACGCATACGCTTTAATGTAAAGGCTGATTGTGACTCTGAAATGAGAGCATGAAGTCATTGTCTTAGGCACATCGTGATGTTTAAGCCGCTGTCGTACCGAGAGCGCTTCCAAATAATTAACACCTCGAAGTTACCTCGAAGTTCGTGCAATGCAAACGTTGAATTGCCGCGTGCACGCTGCAGCACAGAAGATCAGTCAACGAGCCGAACCAGAGAGAACCAAGCCTTGATTCAAGATCGACTGTCCGCCGGCAACGCATCACTCAGGCTTCTTACGTTTCTTACTACTACAGGGGTCACACGGAAGTGAGTACAAATACCAGCTCATCCAGCTTTCTAAAGACCCATCGAACAGCTTCTTCGTTGTACGACTCCCAACTTACGATCAAACTTCAACTGACCAAGTTTAACTCTTCAATACTCATCATGATCTCATTCACAACTTTCATCCTTACCCTCCTGGCTCTCTTCAGCCTCTCCCTCTCTGCTCCTATGCGCAGAGATGTTTTTGTCCCTCCAATCATTTACCCCCAAGCTGGCGTGGTCTGGATGGCCGGTCACCACCACAATGTTACCTGGTCAGTTTGACTCTTCTCTTCTTCGCTCACCGTTGATCTCATGACCACCGGATACAGGGAGACCGATGATGCACCCGTACACATCACCAACGGGATCGGCAGGGTATATCTAGCTACCAACTCCATCATTGATCTGGGTAAGCTTCCTATCTTCCCATTTCATATCCGACTCGGACTGAGCAAATGTCTCAGACCATCCTTTGGCAACTGGTTTCGACATCTTGGATGGCCGCGTCGCCATCGAAGTACCGTCGGTGGCTACAGGTCAGAATTACTCAGTTGTCCGTAAGTCCACGATTTCATCCTAGATTCGTGCGCACAAACTAATCAGCATCACTCCTAGTCTTCGGTGACTCGGGCAATTACAGCCCACAATTCACCATCATCGGCCTTTGATCGGTACCCTACCACGTCCTACCTAATCACGCGACGAACAAATAATGCCAATGTTGCACGGAGGGCGCGCAGGTGTAATCGTGCTCCCTGTAGTGACTTTAATGCGATGGACTAATAGTTATGCACTCGGATCTTACTGGACAATTTGTATGTAGTTTAGTGGCGATAAAGTTGCTTCGAATCTCATCTGTGATGGTTGTACTTCTTCGGGGCGTTCATTACGATCATGATGGAACTCAGTTTACCGGCAGAAGCACTCGAAGGCGATACTTCAGTGGTGGGTGCCCGGGCCTAGTAATCGGGGCCTTTTGTTTTGTTTGCTACATAGATGGTCACCACGCCATGTTCTTTTTCCTTTTTCTGTCTTGAAAGACCTAGCGAGGTGACTAGTACGTATGCAGACGGCTCATTTCTCAGCCATCCAAGACCACACATCTCATCATATCAGGATTAGTCTATCCAAATACCTGATCCAGCGTGCACATTCATGAACTATTGGCGGCAAAAACTCCAGCGTGAACTTTATAAAAATACAGTCGAATCACTAATGGCTGAATCACCAAAATGAATCACTCACTCGCAAGGTTGGCGTTTAACGTTTGATCAATGTAGTAGTCCCCCTAGATTCGAGCTTATTGATCGAGGGGGAACTAGCGGTAATGAAGTGTCATCGAGGCATGCACTTGTACAGAATGATCGTAAGTAGTTCGTAAGTGCGTCCATTGCGATTCAGGACTGGCCCTCCGGAATCCTCATGAGATACCGACAAACCGCCGGAAGCGTAAATAGATAGCTTCTACAACACATTCAGTTTGTAGATAGTGACAGGGCAACGAGGTGAAACCCCATGATGTTGGGAATATTTAGGGGCAAACAGGGTCGTGATGCTCACGCGATCTTTTCACTAGTGCGTTTTGAGTCTGAATCTGAATGTTATGTGATGGGTTTCACTGGTAAAGGGACTGGTGACTAAATTTCCGGCGTGAAGATAAGGGATGCAGTAGCTTTTACTTGCTTACAAGCAACCCAAACTCCGCCGCCATCAACACACGACGCAATCTGGCCGTCCAGTTATCCACGTCACGTATAGAATTTCCACAGTCTTGTAGTAGAAAAGCGTAGTCGCCAAAAGGGGGAGCGAGCTGTAGAACGAAGCTGTTACTAATAGCATGGAGCTATGGAATGGGGTATAGCCTGTTGCGTCTTGTCCGAAATGTCCCACGTTTGAATTCAAACTCGCAATTATGAGTGACGAAGGCGCTCTATCCCCTCCCGGAACGCTTAACGTTGGCCTTTGCTATTCCTGTATTGACCCTAGTGACACAAAGTTCACGTACAGGCCGGAAGTCGATAGGCTCCTCGCAAGACTGTCCGTGCCCGCGGGGACGAGTTCTCGGAAGCTAAATGTAAGCTTGGGTACATACAGTAAATCAGCGATTGAAATACTGGAACGTGAGTCATGCACGTACCGCATTTGATTGTGTTCAAGTTCTGTCGGAGCACTGACCATTTCAAAGCTGCGCGAGCACTTGGAAAAATTTACACAACATTACGCCAGCGTGCCAGAGTTACCGTGACATAGAGATAGTTTCGTCAGTCACTATCAATGACACTCATCCCCGACAAGACAAAGGCTTGCAATGCATTCTTCTCATACGATATGAGCCGAACGTGGTGCACCGCAAGCCTTTTATTGAGTACTAAATGTATACTTGATGAAGAATCAGCGATTGAAACCCCAGAAAACGAGTCGTGCACGTACCGCCTTTGAATGTTTCCAAGTCGTGCCAAAAGTCTGAAATACATGACCTGCATCATCAATACACATACTTGGTTGCCAGAGCTAGTACTGTGACATAGAGGCAATGATATCAGCGTCTGACCAAACCACTCTAGGATAATAGATTGACCAGAGTCGCGAGACATTCAATGACACTCATCCCAGATGTCGACTTGAAGTGTCAAAGGCTTGCGATACACTCACATTCCTTCGATATCAGGAGATGTTGTCGATATGATATTGTTTCAGAAAAACATGGACGGTTCAAGAGCTTAGTGAAGTGATAATTCGTAGCTCAATGCTCATGCTATCCCTCGAGGCTCCACCTTCGAAGTTCCGAAGAACAAGTTCAAGTTCAGGCTGGGTGTGGTGGCTGTGCATTACCACTCCTGACTAGGCCTGACTCCTAAAAAGTTTTTCCAACAACCACAAACCTCCAAAACCGCACCAAACCACTAAAATCAACCTTGCGACGCACCCGTCGATCCACTAACAGGATGTAAGGTTGCGTCAGAACAGGTCGGGACCGTCTCTACAATCTAATGCTTCTTCAAAGCGTCAGGCATCGTAGTCATGGTCAAATATTGCGGATATCTCGTGCGAGACGACTGGTTGTTCCAGCGTGGCGTTGATTTGGGACATCCGCGCCCGGTGACCAGGGGAGACACAATGGATATCATTTCCCTTGCTTCCTGTGATCTCATGATACAGACGGGCGTTTACCGCTACACCAAATTTCGTCATGTGAAGACCGCCAAGGGGATTCCGTTTTGGTGCATTGCCTTCGCCTCGAACCATTCTCACGAAGGCTTACCAACCAGCGCGCCGTCGGAGGAAAAATACAAGGCTTTGAAGGAGGTGCTGCAGAAGGACGGCCCGCCTCGCTGGTACCGAGGTTCTTGAAACAAAATGTCAGTGACTATGCACTTGCGTCGGAATAATCTCTGTATTCTAATTCTCTGCTTCAAACATCGTAGTTATTGTGAAGTTCTGGGTATCGGAATCAACCACTTGCACGCAACAGAGATCAACCAACTCGTGAAAAGCAGTGTGTTGCCATCGATTTTGCCTTTACATAAATCCCAGTACGTATATCATTTTGTCAACAGATTACTTTTAGAGATGAGGGATGTCAAACATCCGCGGGTATTTCCAAAACACCCATTCCCTCTAAAATTCTGTGAATTCTATGTAACCGGTTTCTAGAGCGTGCGAGATTAACACGAAGAATTGCATCCCACTTCGGGTTCTAACTCGGGTCCTTTGCTGAAAGAATGTGCATCGTCTCATTGACGTCGGTACGGCACATGGTGGTGCTGCACCAATATGGACCTGCAATATGACGGTCATGACATGTACTGCAGATATGTGGTATAGACAAATTACCTGCAGCTGCAATGGCCAACACGGAATCCTTGTTCGGATTTTCGATAGAGAGGTGTGCTGCTTGGTTGAGCAGGTCGGGTTTAGCTTCTAAAATCCGATGAAGAGAATTTCCTCTTCCTGCTTCTGACCTTTCAGACTCC
>QFEX01000110.1:4180-36360 GCA_003316505.1 Suillus alpinus
AAATGTAGTTTTTCGTAAGAGGCGACAAATTTTTCATAGGAGGAGTCATGGGCGGCAGAAGGAGGAAACAACATGTGGTTGAATGAAGGGTGGATGAATCCAGATCGATATTGTGTACACAGTGGAGGGAAGTGAAGTGTACCATATGAAGATACAAATCTTTCATATGAGGAGTCATGGGACCACCTTGGGGTCGGATGAAGCAGTGGATAGGCATGGTATGTGAGGCTGCCTGCCGTGCTTCAACCAACACCAACGGTGCTTCCTCTACCACCTATGACTCCTCCTATGAAAAATTTGTCGCCTCTTACGAAAAACTACATTTCTACCATTGTTGATACCTCTTTCGACCCCACCGCTATTCTCTACTCCACCCCCACCCTTCATCCAACCACATGTTGTTTCCTCCTTCTGCCGCCCATGACTCCTCCTATGAAAAATTTGTCGCCTCTTGCGAAAAACTATCTATTTGCTTCTCAATCTGCACCCCTGTAAGCGTCACCCCGTCACCCCGTCCGAAACGAGACGGACATGCCGTAAGTGGCTGTCCGTCACCCTCGCTTCTTTTTTCCCATCCGCCATTTCTTCCGCTTGGCTGCAACGCCGTCACCCCTTCTTTTTCCCATCCGCCATTTTTTTCCTCCTTGGCACAGCGCTGTCTGTCCTTCAAAGGTGCAAGCATCACCCCGTCACCTCCCTCATTTGGGGCGTCACCCTCGCTCAAGTGGGCGTCACCCCGTCACCCTCGCTTCTTTGGGCGTTGCTGTGTCGTCCTGGCCTGTTCGGACGTCGGTCCGTCGCCCTCTCTTGTTTGGCCGTCACCCTCTGTTATTTGGCCGTCACCCTCGCTTTCCAGGGCGTCACCCTACCTCGCTTTCAGGGCGTCACCCTACCCATATCTTTTTTCATCGCACTTCCTGACCTCAACATTTTGCCATCCTATTTTACAGACCCATAGCTCGCTCCCGCTCTACTCCGTTCGTCTCCCGGGTCAAAACCGCTCGAGCTATACCCGGAAACTTCGCTCTGGGTGGCTTATGGGGGTAGGAGGAGGTAATCCCCCCACAACTTTTTTTCCATCGCACTGGCTGACCTCAATCTTTTGTCATAATACTCTACAGACTCCCAGCTCGCTCCCGCTTTACTCCACTTGTCTCCCGGGCCAAAACCGCTCGAGCTATACCCGAAATCTTCGCTCTGGGTGGCTTAGGGGGGAGGAGGAGGTAATCCCACCACAACTTTTTTCCATAGCACCGACTGACTTCAAGTGTTTGTCTCCTTATTCTATGCACCTACAGCATGCTCCCGCTCTACTTATTTTGTCTCCCGGCTTAAAACTGAGCTGTGCATCTGCATTTCATCAGGAAAAAGCACCATGCCTACGCGAGCCTATGTAGCCTATGTAGGCTGGTTATCCCTGTAGGTAAGTCCCGGATATGTATACAGGCCCCGTCTACGGTAGGTTCCTGATAGGCATCATGGGCATTTTCTCTCGTAGGATTAGGCTTTCGTTAGGCATGGTAGGCTTAGGTAAGTAGGCATTGTATACAGCCCACAAATATATATGCTGCCCCATTCAATACACTCGAAACAGTTCATTTGCATTGCCATTGTACATATGGTACCTCAACACGACAGACCATACATTGGCATATGTTCCCACCTACATCTTGTCATCCTCCGATTCTGACTCCTCGCGGTATTCCCATTCTGCCGCTGCTGCTGCGAATTCATCCGTCGTGAATTGTTGTATGGATCCTGCAGTAACCGGGTCATCGGGAACACTTGCGTGACGACTGGTGTGTGCTAGTAAGACTCCGCAGATGATGAAATGGAAGCCGTACTTACCGTGCATGCCTCAAAAGCTTTTTGCAAATTTTCGGCACAATGCCTGCTTGCTTGGTCCCTTCATGAAAGCTGACAAAGAGCCCATAGTGAGCCTGAAACACGGCTGCATACTGCTCCTTGTTGAACTTCATGACGACCCTCGTTCCAGTGGTCCACTCCATGATACATGCCTCCATCTGACAGCAACGTAGTCAGTCAACATCTGAGTCGGCTACCTTAACACTTACTGCAGTCAACAGCGCGATGATAATACCTGGTGTGGCACCACCAGTCTCCGGATCCTTGAAATAAGTCGGATACTTGACACCCATCGATGATTGCTTGTCGTAGCACCACTTGATCATTCCTTTCAGGAGAATGTCAGTCTCATAGGCTCCCTTGCAGCCTTGTCGGTCCTGACACCGGTCAAAAGTACCTATCACAAGCCACTCGAATGAGCTTACCTTGTATGTCAAATTTTTACGATTGTCCAGCACAGCTGCAGCTAGTGTAGCATTCGATTTGATAGCTGCTTGAGTTTTCTCGTTGACGAATCCACACTCCGCTTCGACGAGGGGGCGCATAAGGTTCTTGAGTTCGCTCCGCAAGTTCGAGCCACGCGAGGTGATCTGTTGGATAAGAAGCAAGTACGTACACCACCATAAGATCATAATCGTGAGATGACGTACCAGTTTGTATGCATCTTCATCATACTCCACTTTGACTCTGTTCGCACGACAGGCTGCATTCCATGCCTCGCCAGACCAGTCACGACGTTCCGCATCACTTGGATAAATCGACGAATTAGCCAGTATACAGTGATAGTGGCTTACGGCTAGCTGGACAATGGCTGAATAAAGGCCATCAAAGTCACTGCAACGAACACGACCACGGCTGCCACCTTCGCCACACCTGACTTTTTGGACTACCTGCAGGCTCTCTGTCGTTGCAAGAGCAGAGGCTGGGCGCTTGAGACTCGGAGTACCGTGCAACGTCAAGCGTGCACTACCAGGGTCATTTGGATCTGAGTCTGGTCGACGTGGGAAGGGTGAGGGCGAGGGTGAGCTGAACTGATCTGAAGTCGCAGCAATATCTTGGCTCGCGATGTCCGAGACACTGTCATACATGCCAGTCCACCCATTATATCTAGTACCTGCTGGTGGATCTGCAGGACCACCACTCGATGGAGCTGGCATTCCCTGTAGAAGGACTTCAAGTCAGCAGAGCATACAACAAAATTAACGTCACTTACATGTCCCACAGGCACACTCAGGACGGGATCAAGGACACCTGGTGGCAGGGGTGCTGTATTTTGGGTGAGGAAACGCAAACCTTGAACCGAAGCCATGGGCATAGGAACATGATGGGCTCGCGGAGTCAGCTTGGGAGGAGCTTGCCATTGCTCCTTGTGTTGCAGAGGTGTTTTTACTGCACCTGTGTTCCGCGCCTTGTTGTTGAGTGCAACTGAGGTGAAAGTGAACTGTTGTAGCATAGAGCATAATATAATCAGTGAACACCGTTGAAAAAATTTCAAAATGATTTACCGTTGAATGCTCATCATCAATGTCATCAACACTCCCATTGTCTGACTCATCCTCCGACTCGAGATCCAGATTGTTGAAGTCGTTGATCTCCTCGAGCACTTGTCGGCCGCGAAGTGCTTGAGTGGCATACTTCGCAGTCTTCCTTAATTCTTTTCCGTGTGCATCTTGCTCTGAACAACGAAATGTGAGGTGTGAATAGTACTGGATAGCAGATTTATTGACATTACCAAGTGCTTGTTTTTTTGCAGACGTTCGTCGAACCCGTCGTTCTCGGGTTTGATCTTCCTGCTCAGGAGACAGATATTCTGTGGGTTGCACAGGTGCCTCTGCACCTGCTGGAGGGTTTTTTTTGCGTCCCATCTGAAGGCAAATGAGATTGAAGCAAACAGAAGGCAAGGTGAAAAAACTTACGCCGCCACCAAGCGGCTACCATATATGGAAGGACACGGGTGGAGCCGCAAAGTTATGGTGGCTGGTGAGCAAGTTCAAATCAATGTGAGCCAAGTATTCAAAGAACTTACTCCTGTGATGCCCACCTGCAAGGACTGCGGCCACTTTCTCCCTACGGCGTCTGGTCTTAACAAGCATATCGCCAGTTCAAAGTCCTGTCGACAAAAGTGGCAAGATCGTCTGAAATCCTTCAGCATCAATGTTTTTGACATTGTTCAGGGATATTCAGCTGCGGCTACCTTAGATGAGGAAGATGAGGACTCGGATGAGCAAGTACATACCATGGTGGACGGAGATGTCCCGCACAATGACGTCGATGAACCACCAGCCTCTCCCCCTATCAGCTCGGAGATCCCTGCATCATGTCACACAGTGCCGCGGCGAGAACATCATCGGGTGCATGTCGAGGAAGTACCAGACTCGGATGCACCTACTCGTGATGATACACGATGGATTGATTCATATCCTGTCGACATGTTAGCTGGTGCTCCTGTTGGCGATCCGGCAGTTGCGATACCCACCAAGTTCGACAACATACAACACCAGCTGGAGACAAATGACAAGGGAGTCTTGGGGCCATTCAAAGATGACGAGGAGTGGCAATTAGCCAAATGGTTGATTCAAAATGTCGGTCAGAACCAAACAGATAAGTTTTTGAAGCTGCCAATTGTAAGTCACGTTGAGTTGCATTGAGATTCATGTTCAATACTCACCTCGCTCAGATTCAAAGCCGAGGCAATTTATCCTATACAAACAACCGGTCATTCTTGACGAAGATCGACGCACTACCAACAACGGGGCCAGCATGGCAATGCGATATTATCAAGGTTGCAGGCGACCAAGTTGATGTGAACGGAGATATGATGTCGGCAGAATTAGAGCTCTGGCGACGGGACCCAGTTGACTGTGTGCGTGAGCTCATTGGTAATCCGACCTTTGAAGACATGATGGTGTACGCACCGGAACACGCTTATGCAGACAACGAGGGCAAATGTCGCATATACGATGAAATGTGGACATGTGACTGGTGGTGGGAGACACAGGTAAGATAGTAGTTTTTACTCTCAGATGTTCGGACACTTACTTGTATTCAGGGAAAGCTCCCAAAGGGTGCAACAATTGCCCCACTGATACTCGCCTCAGACAAAACGAGTCTTTCCCAATTCCGTGGCGACAAATCTGCATGGCCTGTTTATTTGACCATTGGGAACATCCAAAAGGCCACACGCCGGCAGCCACGAAAGCACGCTGCTATACTTGTTGGGTATCTTCCCGTAGCCAAGTTGGATTGTTTCAGCAAGGCTACACGCTCTGTCGCTGGCTATCGACTCTTTCATGAATGCATGCGCCGTCTCCTTCAGCCTCTGGTTGCAGCAGGTCGTGAAGGTGTTCAGATGGTGTGTGCGGATGGGCGTATGCGACGAGTGCACCCAATTCTTGCTGCCTACGTTGCAGATCATCCCGAACAATGTCTCATTGCATGCACAAAAGAAAGCTTTTGTCCAAAGTGTCGTGTCCACCGAGACAGTCGCGGCGACCCGTTATCATCACTTCTGCGTGAACCAGAGCGCACTATTACTATGTTAAAGCAAAAACAAACAGGACGTCGTGTGGCTGCCTACACTCGGGAGGGTCTGCGTCCCGTGTATCACCCCTTCTGGGCTGATCTTCCATTCTCCAACATCTTCGAATCCATCACACCAGATATCTTGCACCAATTACACAAGGGTGTATTCCACGACCACCTATTAAAATGGTGCACTCAGATCGCAGGAGAAAGGGAAATTGACGAACATTACCGTACAATGACAAATTACCCGGGCCTTCGCTACTTCTCGCAGGGAATCTCCCTCGTGTCCCAATGGACAGGCACCGAACACCGTGAAATGCAACGTGTCTTCATGGGGGTCTTGGTCGGTGCTGTCCAACCGAAGGTCGCTCAAGCCGCCCGTGCTGTCCTCGACTTTATCTATTATGCTCAGTTCCATTCCCATACTTCACAGTCCCTGGATGCTCTGCAATCAGCCCTAGACGAATTTCACCAGCATAAGCAAATTTTTATTGACCTGGGTACACGAGAAGACTTCAACATACCGAAATTACACTCGATGGAACACTACGTCGGATCTATCAAGTCACGGGGTTCAGCTGATGGCTTCAATACGGAATTTCCTGAACGATTGCACATAGACTTTGCAAAGGATGCCTACCGTGCAACCAACCGGAAGGACTACGTGGCGCAAATGACGCGATGGTTAGCACGTCAAGAGGCAGTGGATCAATTCGAGGCTTACCTTGACTGGAGGTTACAAAGAGACGTGGAGGATGAGAAAAACGACGCTCAATCTGATGGAGGTAATGCGGAAGTAGAAGCGGACGAACAACACCTGCCTAATCCAGACGTACTACTAACACCGCTATCTCGCATCCTTGCAGCACGACCACCTTTCCGCGCTTTGACTGTCGCCTCTATTGCCCAAACATTTGGTGGCCTCAATTTTATGCCGGCGTTGTCACTATATCTCCGCACCGCGTTGCTGCAAAGTTCTGCAATCAGTCAGTCTCATCCAAGTTCAACAGCACCAGTGGTCTCACAATGGGATCGTTTTGACGGATACCGCCGTCTCTCAATCCCGTACCCGAAGCTGCGTGCAGTTCACATGGCAAAGTCCATTGACAGAATCCGTGCAACTCCATATTCGCCCCCAGTGGGACGTTTGCCAGCGTCTCCAGCACGATTTGATACTGTCCTCGTACGAACAGAACCAAGCGAGAGTAATGCAAATACTCAAGGTACTGCACTGGAGGGTAAGTCGTGAGGATTTGAAGTCTTGGTCCACATTGGCTGAACGAAATCTCACCAGGCCTACAAGTTGCGCAGGTCCGACTTTTGTTCAACCTTCCATCCCACCTGCGAATCAGTGGCCAGCCTTTTCAAGTGGCTCTTGTAGAATGGTTCACTCCATTCCGCGCGCGCGAAGGAGTGATACAGATGCACACTGTCTCGCGGTCATACTCTGGTCAAGCGCCTCGCACGGAAGTCATACCCATGAGTCGCATCATGGGAAGTTGTCATCTCTTACCAAAATTTGGCACACAGGTTGACAAATCATGGACGGCAGATAACGTTTTAGATATATGCAAGACTTTCTACCTGAACCCATGGATAGACATACATAGTTTCTATCACTTCCGTGGTTCAGCTTGATAACTCACCTTAAATTTTGTAGTGTTAGAATGCACATAGTACTATCTCTAATAAATTCCGTCCATGCAAATAGTATTGTTCAATCCAGAAACTCCAACCTACAGGGCCTACAGAGTGAAACACCTACGAGGCCTACAGAGCCTATCATAGGTCGATTTAGGCGCGCGTGACCTATCGTAGGATGGCGCTGTCTACATAGGTATATGTAGGTAACGGCTGCCTACAGGAATTGTGCGTTTTCCTGATGTTCATTCAGCCTCGGTCTTTTAGTGTTAGGTTAGTTAGCTGCTTAGGACTGCATCATATTCTGCCTTGGTCCTTATGCACTTTCCCTTAGCACGAGCAATTCGTCCACCCACCCACCTCCCTTTCTCTATTGATACATGGGAGCAACTCAGCCTCGCACAAAGTCGACATTACATCTCCTGCTATCACTAGTGTGCTCACCAACCTTGCCACTATTGACGTAAACTTCCAGCCATTCGTCACGCATCAATGTGTAAGTCCACGTTCATCATTCCTCGTAGACACGAGCCCTCACATGATATCTAGCCCGTGCAAATCTCACCCAGACCCTCGAGTACTCGGATATCCCCATGCACAACTACAACTACTCCTGTGTTCTCCGCTCGTGCGTCGTCTGCTACATCCCTATTCCTCTTAGTGTTGCCGGCCCACTCAACATCGACGGCGAGCTCGTCCTTATCCCCGTGGCTACTGCTGGGGGTACACTCATTGCCTCTACTTCAACTGTCCTTACCAACGACGCCGTGTCGCGTGGACCTGCCATTGACTTCCCTTCCATCATCATGGCTGCAGGAGATCTCGAGAGTGAGAGGCACCCAGATTGGGGATTGAAGGGAAGAAGCGAGGCGCTAAAAGGCTGCGTGCATTGGGGTTGGAGACGGAGAGGACATTATACAGGTGTTGGGTGGTGAATCAGGATGGTTATTTTGGTTGTCGACTAGCCCTTGGAGTTCCGTTTATAATACCAGGTGGGATGTAGAGATCATTTCCAGAGACGAGGTTAATCGATTGCCATTGCACATGCCTCTGAAATAAAGAAACTCTCTGCAAAAGGATTTCAGTTTGCAAAGGTCAGCGTGATAGCGACACATCGATAAAGTTAGTTGTCGATCTTTATAACGTGGGCACAAGGGGATGGCAGGGTGGATGGCATATTTGATTGATGCAAGGGCATGCTACCACAGACCTAAATTACATGTAAATAAAGGTGACCGCAACAGAAGCAGCTCGTCCTCGTCCCTGTACCGCAAATGATGCTTATCACTGAGAACAAAAATATCATCAGCCCTCCTGCACTTCAACTAGAAGAAAGAGTGCAAGACCACCAACTTACCTTGATGGCACACTGACCCTTGAAAGTTGAACTATTGATCCACCATCGATGTATCAAGGTAGAGCAGCACAGGACACTGTTTTCCACCTGGGCACGACCCCCAAATGCAGAAACTTCTGCACGCAAAATTGGCTTCGCAGGCAGGCATGGCATTCGCATTCTATCCAAGCAGACGAAATGCCAAGTCTAACGTGTTCTGTCGTCTACACCAACAGTGTCACCCTAGCAAATGAAATAGTGAGATCTAGTGAGCCCAAAAGACGAAAACACACATAGGTGACTTGTCCGAGAGGAACATCAACGACTTGTGCAGCCTGTCGTTTCGGTTGACATGCATTTTTCCCAATATGTCCGATGACAGCTGGATGCCATTGACAAAGGTCCTGACATCAAGCAAACGAGAGGATGCTCCCTGAGTCATGCTGGCGGAAATCAGTGAGGAAAGCAACAAAAACATCAACAGAATGATGCCCATTGTCCGAGATGAAGCGCTGATAGCCTCTCACAGAGATCCCGCATGATTTTCACACAGAAAATCCTAACTGGCGGATGGCTAATTCGAGCAACGCAGAATGAGACGTAAGAGCACCCGCAGAAGTTACTAACTTATAATACGGCGCCATTTCTGCATACACCACCGGTCTAGTCAATGCAAGTCAAGTACCAAGATGATCTAATTACATGCCGTATGCCTTAATTCCTTCGAGCAACTGTTTTCTTGCATTGTCGTGAAGTTGCTAGAGAGTTGGGGCAATAAGAGTGAACATGTGCTGTGGGAGGCTGAAATTTGGTGTGGAGACCCGCCGAATTTCGGTGTGAAACACTTAGTAAGACAGTTCGGATGTGTTAAGACCGTGCTCAAAGGGCGGATCTGAAGGGCTTGGCTTCAGCTCGTGCGCTGCGCCCCTTACCCGAGTACATGCCCTTAATTTCCGGGGGCTAGAAATAAGTTCCAGTGGAGTAGGATATAATCCTGTGGAACTCGAGGGGACAAGTCTGGTGGAATTTCAGGGGGTTGGTCCAGCCGACGTAAGGAGGATTAGTCCGGCCGATCAGAGGGTTAGTCCGGCCGACGTAAGGAGGGTTAGTCCGGCCGATCATAGGGTTAGTCCGGCCGACGTAAAGGGAATTAGTCCGGCTGACATAAGAGGAATTAGTCCGGCCGATCAGAGGGTTAGTCCAGCCGACGTAAGGAGGGTTAGTCCGGCCGACGTAAGGAGGGTTCGTCCGGACAATCAGAGGATTAGTCCGGCCGACGTAAAGGGTATTAGTCTGGCCGACGTAAAGGGGTTTAGTCCGGCCGACGTTTACCAGACAAGTGGAAGGATAAGGCTACACTAGACAGAGTCTAGCATAGAAAACAACAGAGGGAGACTACCCGAAGGTAGAGGCGGAGATAGAGCCCAAGGAATCAATCCTAGGACACAGAGGTTGGACAGGGACGTGGGATCCGGTCCATGGAAATGGATCCTGGACCCGGGAGACAGATTCCAGTCCAGGGAAACAGAATGAGGATAATCTAATGTGATATTCGAACTGAGGAAGTACTACGAGTTACAAGGGTTTATATACTGTAGTGTTTACAATGGTAATCCGGCCGAAGCACAGTCAACGGAACATAAGGCTATGCAGAAACAGAGCTAGTGGAAATGAACTGACTGCGGATGATCGAGAATGGAGCCGGAGATTAACACAACAAAGGGAACGATCGAGAATGGAGCCGGAGATTAACACAACAAAGGGAACAATTGAGAATGGAACTGGAAATGAACTAACTAGTAGACAATCGAGAATGGGGCCGGATATTAACTGTCAAGGTGATCCGGGCATATAGGGGTTGAACAAAGGGAACATACTAAAGGGGAAAACCGAGGGGAGATGAAGTCCGGACCAGATCCGAAGATAGGGGTCAGGAACTCGGAATATGACACAGGTGGATATGAACATAGCCGAAAGCCGGAGGGACAAGGGATAACTTTAAGGGAAAGGTTCCGGTTTAGTAATTCGAGGTATGAGGAAGATCTGAGTCGTGGGAAAACCGGGTCCGGAGATGTGGGACAGGATCCGGATCCCCGGGAAAGACAGGAGGACGAGTGGATGAGCAGCGAGTGGACGAGCAGACGAGTGGACGAGCAGCGAGTGGACGAGCAGACGAGCGGATGAGTAGACGAGCGGATGAGTGGAGGCAGAT
Source organism: Suillus alpinus (assembly GCA_003316505.1). Taxonomy (NCBI): domain Eukaryota; kingdom Fungi; phylum Basidiomycota; class Agaricomycetes; order Boletales; family Suillaceae; genus Suillus; species Suillus alpinus. Next base: position 14,761 of record QFEX01000110.1, read on the forward strand.
GATGTGTGACAAGGCAGGGCAGGCTAGCTGCAGAGATCCGGACTTTGTATCGACGAGTCAGGGGAAGCAGGGCAGATCCTGCTGAGGTGTATGTCCGATGGAAACTGGGATGCAGGGCTATCCTGCTGAGGGGTAGGGATAGGGTAAAGGCGTAGCTAGGCTACCTTCCAGAGGTCCGGAGATTGTGATCAGGACAGATGGGGTATGATTGGGTACTGATTCAGGGGGTCCTGTGTCCGGTATATGACAGTATGATTGGGTACTGATTCAGGGGGTCCTGTGTCCGGTATATGACAATGTTCCTCAATTCCAGAAGATATTCCACGGCCATCTCGAAGCTCGTGGTCTTTAAGACTGCGTGCGGATGGCACGGTCGGAAGTTTGATACGGACTGATTTTCACTATGATATATTGCACACATGCTCTATGTATATTACTACCTTGCTCTGACATCGTATTCTTGTAGTGTCGTCTGTAAAAAAAATGCTCTAGTATTGAATCGATAGATTATGGGTTATATTAACATCATCAGGTGATACTCATTATCAGCCTGAACCCAATCGAGCAACAGCAACAGGGAATTGTTCTGGCAGAGCGTGCTATTAGTGTACACAAGTCACGATCAGTACAGAAGAAGATGAGCAGATATCACCACGGGCAGTCCATGGTGGATCGGTCATGATGTATGCTCAAATGAGCTAGGGTGCACCATACACCAGATTTGCTAGAAGTGCACGGCGCGCAGACAGCTGACTGCCAGCGCACACCAACAGGGAGTCCTTTTCGTCCTTGCATCTAAGTACCATGTAGATATTTACAAGTCCTACTACCCGCCAACGTACTTTGTACACCAAGATCTGTTGTGACTGCACAGCGAATAACAGAGTCATGAAGCACCCATTGCAACTCTGCATTACTAGCAACGCCCAACCTATGCAGTCACCAGACCCAATTTACCTCGTTCCAAGACAGCTTTGAAACCAAAGTGTTGCTCCACACCAAAGTTCTCCGTGGGGTTGTACATCGTATGAATGGGCTTTCGCGCGTTGATCTCATACAAAACAACCTTAGCTTCTTCATCAGCATCGCCAAGCAAGCGGTCGATGTCGGATTCTGTCATGACGGGTGCGTCTGGGGATGTTAGAGTAGGATCCAATCTATTGAGTTTAGTATCGGATAATCCAGTTTAACAGACGAGAAACCCTTACCTAGCTTTGACTGCAGCATGCATCTCGGGATCAGTTGGTGCAAATAGATGACGACAGAAGTCCATAGTTTTCTGTGAATCGGATTCAGGTTGTCATGGAAGATAACCACAGAACACACGTACCTGGAGTTCGTTTTCTGTTAACGCCTTTCCAACATCTGCTGTTCCTTGAATCACTGCACTCGGGTTTCAGAATTCGCAGTGATAAAAGGAAATATCGATGCTCACCCGGCCTGATGAGATCAAAGGCTCTGTCAAAATTGTCCTCGTCCACGTCGCTCATGACTGGCATAGTCTGATTGCGGATCTGTTTATAGGTCCCAAGGACGACAATAAGAAACCTACAGCATACATTGCGTTAGTTGCTAGCGCTCCAGCGATAAAATTCACGTGCCTCGTGTAAGACGTGGCAATTTTTGAGGTGTGCCAACGTTGGGCATCCTCTTCGCTGCACAGTCCTCGGATCGATGCAGCGATCGTGATAGCAGCCGAAAGTCCTCCTGTGAAAGCCAAATGGACACCAGAGGAGAAGAATGGATCAATGAACGCTGAATAATTGTCAATTGCGAGTACCACAAAACACCAGAAAAAATACCTCCAGCATCCCCCGCCAGGCGGAAATAATCCCCGGCATGAGAGGGAGCAGAGTAGCTAAAATCGCTCGCAGATTTCACGGCTTCCGATGTACCGTCGTTTCGAAGAGTGCCCTTTCCGATCAATTTGAGGACTCCAGGAGCTCTGCTTAATTCTTCCTTATAATGAATCAGAAGATTTGAGAGGGGTCCTCCTGCGGTCGCACGGGAAGCCTTCTTCTTACGGGTGCTTGACTCTTGATCTATCACAATTCCCACAGATGTGGATCCATCGTGAAGAGGGATGAACCAAGCCCATCCAGACTCGTCTGCAGACATTAAGCTTAGCGTGACGGCTTCGAGTCGTTTTCATACCTTCGAGTGCTTCGACCCAGATAGCGTTCTGGCGAGTGGTACCCGGCATGTAAGACCCGGTTCCATCCCAGTATCCCCAGCAAGCAACGTTGTTGAGGGCCTGATTATAACGTCTGTTCTTGAGATACTTTGTGGACATGATTCCGTTCCTTCCTGACGCATCAACTAGGTAGTTGAAAGAGATACGGCCCTCTATCCCAGTGCTGGAATTCTTCCAGTTGGCTGAAACAGGTCTTTCGCCCTCGAACTGAAGTTCAGTGACTCTGGTGTTGTCGAACACAGTTGCACCACACTTAGAAGCATGGCGAAATAGTAAATCGTCAAATTCTGATCGAACCTGCAAAACGGTGAGAAAGACAGTAAGTATATCTCCGATATATTACGGACCACGTTCCAAGACCCATTGTTTGGGTCTAGCCCAATGAAATCTGTATCTGGGGCAAAGAATCAATATTACTACGATGATGAATGAGAGGACTGGGGCTCACATCCTTCTCGCTTGAACTGATTCAACTTGACTGCAGCACCAGGCTATAAGAGGGTAACCGTCTAATGTAATCTGACGCATTAAAAGACTGTCCACACCTTAACCGTGAACCCGTAATTCTTGATAGATTCCTCTGCATCAATAAATGCCAAGAAAGGGCGGGCCGACCTGAGCAGGCTCTCCCCAATATGGTATCTGGCACAATTATGTATTAGCGACTGAGTATACGGATGACATATGTGCTGACCGAGGGAAATTCACAGCTTCGAGAAGAGTGACTTCAAAACCTTCTCGAGCCAAAGCAGCAGCAGCGTAACTTCCTGCGGGTCCACCGCCGACAACAAGTATTTGAGTTGAGGTTGGCTAGCCAGTATTTCAGCCTTCGTTGCAGAAGAACATATGAGCCACTCACAAGTGTTTGAATGACCATTTCTGTGAAGGGGGTTGTATGAAAGGGAAAGGTTGCGATTCCTTTATATATGGAATCTGGCCAATCGACTGTGGGTAGGATATGACATGGCGGACTCGCACCGGGTCAGCCTATCTCGGGTGTGAGTAGATCCGCGGGTGGATCCGCAGGAAACCAATGTGCTGGCCACACTGATTGTAGATAAATTCTCGAATCGTTGTTGACCAACGGAACATGAAAGTGCCAGCCTGCCAGGGCGTAGTGGCCACTGCCAAGAAATCAATGGAAAAAAACCTGTCATGATTGGGTTATGGTTCGCCAGCATTGAATCACGTACACGATTCAGGGGTGCGCGTGATGCTTGGGACAGTAGAATGCCGAGCTTGTGCAGGAACATACACATAAACGATGACAGAATCACAAGTTTGAAGGCCAACTCACTCTCGTCCTGTCCTACCAACCTCCCAAACAACGACATCATGTCCGAACACACGCAGTCGATCCCCCGCGTCATTCGAAACGTCAAGCACACTGATAATGTATTGATGGAGAAGGCCAAAATATTTTGTGCGGACGAGTTCAAGGGCGGAGACAATCAGAGGATGGCTAGAGATGAAGTTCCCGCCCTCGCGACAATTGATATCGATGGTACTTGAACGATGAAGTTTGACATGTCCAAGCTGGTGTTACTCTAGAATGTCGCTACTGGCGGGATGATATATCAATGTGACAAGGCAACATTGATGTCGTCGTTAGAAATGACGTATACACACTAGTCTGAGTTTGCCACCCCGCCAACACAACCAATTTCGGCACAACCGACAGAACCGACTTCTACACTAGAAGTCCGACTTCCATGATTTGCTGTCTGTCTTTATCGCCGCTGATATCTCTTCGTCACTATAAATTATTGGCCATCCTGAATATCCTTATTTCTGTGGTCCGGTTGTCGTATGTGGTGTTGGTGGCAGCGGTGGTCGGAACAGGTGGAAATAACGCAGTCGTGCAGGGCCGCGGTTCTGACGCGGCATTGAATTCGAACATAAAATGTACGTGCCAGTGTTGAGCTCAACATCAACTATGAGTCCGCACGAATGAGTCTCGCCAACACACCAGGATGACTCAGCTGAGGGCGTGGCTATTTTGACACGGTCCTGCCGCGGTCGTGACGCGGCTGTGACGCGCCATTGACCTGGCACTGATGCAACAATGATGCCAGGCAATAGTGCTAGAATGATACATTAGATATGGCTTACAAGCCCAAAAATGCGATACATCCCAGGGATAACTGATCCATTGTCCAAGATGATATATCATCAGTCCATCCATATACACAGCCGCATTTTTCGCATTTTTGAAACTCAGCCATTTGTCATTCTAGCATATGTTATGACCACAATTTTGGCATCCAAAAGCAGAAATTCACAAAACATATCCCATTTTAGTCACCTCCTCATGTCAGGCCTCCCCACACTATTCCCACACGTCACATTTCCGCATTTTTCAGCCACACAGTGTGGGAATTACCCCACAACACCAAAAACATCACTTATTTTGGAAATCTCCACAATATCAATTATTCCCACACTCTTCCCACCTCACTGCAGCTTCACCACCACACCACAACAGGTCCCCCTTCATATGTAAGTAGTAGTTTAGTATATATATGCATAATATAATATAATAGTCCGCTTTTTTGTTTATTTGTGTGACAGCTCCCCCCTCCAGGGCCCTTTCAAAATAGGGTAGGGTACAGAACACTTTCGCATTTTTGCCCCTTTGATAGGGAAGTGTTCTATAATATTAAGAACATGTTCATGAGCATATATGAATAGATTTCCATCTTTAGTTGACCCCTTGAAGCATCATATACCAATAGATATAGCACATATACAGGAAAACACAAAATATGTTCCCATTTGATTATTTGTGAATGGATAGACTTGGAAAAATGATTCCCAGCACCCATTCAGCAATAGAAACAATGTATCAGGAGCCCAGGACCATAGGAGAATTCCCTGTTGCATGGTGTACCCCTCTCTCCTGATGGTTTACCCCCTGTGAAAAATTTTCCTGTAGGACCGGACCTCAAGAAAAGTGAGGGGTCTATTTCTATGTATATTTGGAGTAAATATATCATATAGCCAGCCCAGGACATACACAGGATCCTTCTACAGCAACAAAAACATAGAACTTTGCATTTTTGACATTTTGATGTTTTTCAGTATTTTACCATTGCACACATGGCCCACCCTGCTCATATATATTAGTGGTACATGCATACATGTGTCATACACTAAGGATCAGCTAGAAATAGGGCAGGAAATTGAGATCTGATGTAAAGGGGGTATTTCAACTGATCACAAGCCTATATGGTAATAAAGCCTGTGATAAATGATCAGAGACCTGGGATACCTCTCATATATGTACCTGATGATAGCCCTAGAAATTTACAAAGATCCATGAAGGATTAATTGAATGACAGGCAGAATGACAGGCAGAATGACAGGCAGAATGACATGTGTGAAAGTGACAATTGACATCTTTTCAACACAAAATCAAATCTATACATGATACAGGTCGAAGATTTGATTAAAAATATATAGGATGGATAGTAAGTTGCCTAAGAAACCTATAATACCTACTGCCCTGAGGGTAGAGGGTGGGTGGAAGGGATGTAGTGTAAATATGGGTTGACCCACCATAAAAGTCCAACCACTGCTCAACTGACCATTTTCGATGTTTTGGGTCTTTGAACTTTCCCACACTCAATGTCTTATCTATTTCACTTCCTCAGCACTCAATTCTTGTTGGATTGTTCTGTAAATTTACATATATGATACTGAATATATTGTAAATGTACTCCATGTTTCTGATTATTAAACTTCGATGTTTTGAAGGTATGGGCCCCTTATCAGTAGAAATAGCAAGCATATACACTAGCTCAAACCTCTGGCCTATTGTGAGCTGATCTTAGTCATAAAAAGCAAGTATATATGCTATTCTAATTATATATGAACAGGTTGGATCATGGATGCAGGGGTAAGATACTGAAAAACATCAAAATGTCAAAAATGCAAAGTTCTATGTTTTTGTTCCTGTAGAAGGATCCTGTGTATGTCCTGGGCTGGCTATATGATATATTTACTCCAAATATACATAGAAATAGACCCCTCACCCTCCTTGAGGTCTGGTCCTACAGGAAAAAATTTCACAGGGGGTACACCATGCAACAGGTGTTAAGATTGCAAGCGGAAGACAGGGGCTAGGGGTATTGGAATATCGTCGGACTTTACTGTAGAGTTCCGGATAATGATTTCCGATAGAATTCCCGTCGGACCGGAGGATATTTGAGTGGACCGGAAATGAGTGGATAGGAGTCAGAGTAATGGGCACAGAATAGATCTCTTGTTTCGACCACTATAACTTGTGTTTACATGGTGTATATATACTAAATAACTGTGGAGTAAGTCCGATGTCATTTTCCTTGGTATGACGGAGCAATGGAGCAATGGAGTAAGTAGCTGTACATTATGATATCATATTCCACAAGATCCGGTTGACAGGTCATGTGACTGGCTCCGATACTCTACCGGATCCGGGATAGGGGCTAAGGAGCGGATTCCAACAACAGGGAATTCTCCTATGGTCCTGGGCTCTGTCATATACCATATACAAAGCCCCCTGATTCAGTACCCAATCATACCAAATCCTTCCTAACCCCAATCTCCGGACCTCCGAAAGGTAGCCTAGCTATACCTTTACCAAATCCCTACCTCAGCAGGATAGCCCTGCATCCCAGTTTCCACCGAACATACACCTCAGCAGGATCTGCCCTGCTTCCCCTGACTCGTCGATACAAAGTCCGGATTTCTGCAGCTAGCCTGCCCTGCCTTGTCATACATCATCTGCCTCCCTCGTCTGCTCGTCCACTCGTCCTCCTGTCTTTCCCAGGGATCCGGTTCCTGTTTCCCTTGTCCCACATCTCCGGACCCGGTTTTCCCATGACTCAGATCTTCCTCATACCTCGAGTTACTAGACCGGAACCTTTCCCTTATAGTTATCCCTTGTCCCTCCGGCTTTCGGTTATGCACTTATCTGTCTGAGCCATATCCTGTGTTCCTGACCCCTATCCTCGGATCCTATCGTTCTTCCATGTTCGGATCTGGTCTACCTCATTTCCCCTCGATTTCCCCATTTGTATGTTTCCTTTGTTTTACCCCTAAAACATCGGATTCACTTGTTAGTTAATTTCTGGCTTCATTGTAGAACATCTGCTTCTGTTTCATTTCCGACTCCATTTCTCAATCATCCTTTTGTTAAGTTCATTTCCGACTCCATTCTTGATCATCCCTTTGTTGAGTTCATTTCTGATTCCATTCTCTATGATCCGTTGACACCTCATTTCCGTTAGCCCTATTCCTACATAGCATTATGTTCTGATGACTGCGTTCCTGTTGGATTCCTGTAGGGAATCCTATAGTATATAAATCCCTGTAACTTGTAGTACTTTCCTCAGTTCGAATATCACCTTAGATTATCCTCATTCTATTTCCCTGGACTGGAATCTGTCTCCCGGGTCCAAGATCCATTTCCATGGACCGGATCCCATTTCCCTGTCCAACCTCTGTGTCCTAGGATTGATTCCTTAGGCTCTATCTCCACCTCTACCTTCGGGTAGTCTACCTCTGTCGGTTTCTACTCTAGACCTTGTCTAGTGTAGTCTTATCTGTGTTTTCGGCCCTTCGGCCTTTCAGTCTTTCGGTCTTTCAGTCTTTCCACCTTTCGGCCTGTCGGCCTGTCGGCCTATCGGACTGTCGGGCTGTCGGACTGTCGGCCTTTCGGTCTTTCGGTCTTTCCACCTCTCAGCCTTTCCACCTTTCTGTCTCTCAACCTTTCTGTCTTTCCACCTTTCCACCAAACATTTCCACTGGTCTCTGTCCAGTTTCCGTCGGACCAATCCTCTGGAAGTCCGCCGGACCAACCCTTCAAAAGTCCGCCGGACTTTGTCTCTGAAATTCCGATAGACTTGTCCCCTTGAAGTCCACTGGGTTTTATTGTACTCCACTGGACTTTGTTTCTAGCCTTCGGAAATTAAAGGCATGTACTCGGGTAAGGGGTGCAGTGCACGAGCTGAAGCCAAGCCCTTCGGATCCGCCCTTTGAGCACGGTCTTAACAGATACCCAATCAGCATCGACATATGCTTCTAAACCTGCGCTGGTTCCTCTGAGCGTCAGTTTAAAATCCAAGGTACCCTTTAGGTAATGGATAACATCTTTTACCGCATTCCAGTGGATTCGGCCGGGATTTAGCATGAACTGTGATAATATCGAGACGGGGAATGCAATATCCGGGCAGGTGCTGGTAGCAGCGTACATGAGTGATCCTATACCGCGCTGGTATGGAACATCTTCCATTTCCTGAATTTCATCGGAGGTGGAAGGGGATTGGTCTGTGGAAAGGAAAACTCCGGCGGTCATTGGGATAGGGGCGGACTTTGCATCTTTAAGGTGGAAACGCTCCAGGATGGTTTCTATGTATGCCTTCTGCAAGAGTGCAATAGTCCGACGCGGGCGGTCTCGTTCTACCTTGAGACCTAATAACCAGGTGAGCTCCCTCAGGTTGGAGATCTCAAACCTTGTCCGGAGTTCGGCTTTGAAGTGCTCTATGTGCTTCAAGTACTTTGAGGTGACTGCCATGTCATCCACAGATACTGTGATGACCGTATGCTCCTCTGCTTTCCGGCAGAAATAAACTGCTTGGTCTACTTGTGAGTGTGTAAATCCAGCATCTAGAAAGAACTTCTCTAGCTCCTCCGACCATTCAAATCCGGCCTGCTTCAGACCGTATAGGCTCCATAATAGGAGCAGGACTTTTCCTTCGTCTTCCAGAGAAAGATATCCTGGCGGAGCTCGCATATAGATGGTGTCTTTCAGTTCCGCGTTGAGGTAGGTGCTTTTGATATTGATGTACGAACAACAATCCTGCTGAGGTGCAGGGAAATGTTGGGTCTTGCTAAGCCTAGGCTAGTTCGACCCTAAAGGGTCTCTGCTCTAGGCTCAGTGCTCACAGAGGGAAAGACATCAAGAATAAAGACTGTGGACTCAGACAGACTCAGACTCAGACTGGTACTGGTGCAAGGTAAACTCAATTATGTAAGCAGTAAGAGTGCAAACATAAAGTAGGTAAAACATCAATTGTGAGGCCAGTGCCAGAATGTTTGGCACATTGATCTGGTGGATCTCCCAATCCCGGTGAGTGGTGATGGTGAGAACTGTGCGGATGGTGGTCATATTGGTGGTCGGAGCAAATGTCTCAGAGTAGTCAATTCCGTGCTTCTGGCATTGTCCATTAGCCACTAGACGAGCTTGGAGTTTGAGCTTTTCTCCTTCCGGTCCGCATTTCGTCGCTAAGACAAAATGACTTGGGATTATGTTTACACTTCTTGGGGGATCTACAATTTTCCAGGCTTTTAGCTTCTCTAGCTGGCTTATCTCGTAGTCTATGGCATCCTGCCATTCCAGTCCATCCGGGCCAGCCAGCACTTCTTTCAATGTCGGCTCTGGCTCTGCGGCGGCTTGGGCACTAGCGAGTAAGTCAAGATCTTCATCTTTGGACTCATCCATAATAGCATAAGCAGGTTCTATCACGGCACATGTGGTGCTCTTTCCTTTCTGAAGGGCACGGTAGTATCCTGCGGCTGGGTGGATCCGGGTAACTCGTGGGGTGACAGGGGTAGGAAGTGGCTGTGAATTCTGGGGTGGAGTTGAGGGAACCGGAAGTGATGCTATGAGGGGCTGGACGACTTTCAGAATTTGTGGTGGATCCACTGGTGGAATATACTCCCCCTCATCCGGGACATTGTCAGCATTCATGGTTGGTTTTACCATTGGTGGAAATGTTACGTTCCGCTCGATAGATACTCTCCTCTTTTCCGCCCACCAAATCCTATATCCCTTGCTTTCATCATCAATTCCGACAAAAATGGCTTCCTCTGCTTGGGCCTCCAGTTTTCTGCTGGTGGAAATATGGACATATACCGAAGTTCCGAACTCATGTGCCAGCGCGAGATTTGGCTTGGATTTGTGGACGAGCTCGAAAGGGGTTTGCCCCGGTATTGCGTGGGATGGGAACCGGTTTTTCAACCAAGTGGCATAATTGACAGCTTCCGCCCATAGGTACTTTGGCATATTCCAGCCGAGTATCATGGCATGGGGGTGCTCTATGAGGGTACGGTTAAGGCCCTCTGCAACTCCATTTTGCTGTGGCAAGTTGTGGACAGTTAGCTGGTGCCTGATACCTTGATCCTTCAGGTACCTGTCAAATTCCGATCCCAGGTATTCTCCGCCTCTATCCAAACAGAGTTTCCGGATTTTGATACCGGAATTTTGATGTATAAGTTCTGCCTGGAAATCTTTGAAAGCAGAAAATGCTTCACTCTTCTGTTTCAGGAATATGACCTTGGTCCAGCGGCTGAAGTCATCAGTGAAGCTGACATAATACACATGTCCGGCAACACTTTCCATCTGAGCGGGGCCCCACAGATCTGTGTGGATAAGTTCTCCGTATGTCTTGGCTCAATTTTCTGATTCATCCGGAAATGGTTGGCATGCAGCCTTTGCCTTAGTACAGGCCTCGCAAAACTCCGGACTTGAGGTGGAATTCAGTTCTACACCTCTGATTAAGTCCTGTTTCACCGCATGGATCACTGTGGCTTGCACAACGTGTCCTAGAATGTGGTGGAGTTCACATACAGTGAGTTTGGCAGCATTTGCCTGTTCCTCCAGGGCAACGGAAATGGTGTACAGACCATTGACTAGGGGAATTGTGGCGATAAGCCTTTGCTCCGGAGCTGGTGTCAGGATTTTGCAGTGTGTGCTTTCAAAATGAACAGTGAAACCTGCAGCAGTAATCCGGCGGGTGGAAAGAGCCCATTCAGTGACAAACTTCGTCTTAGACAGGCCAACTGAAGTACATAATATCCGGTCCAAGACGGGCCAGCGGACCATGGGCCGATGGGATAATATCCTCGTTGAAGACGGGTGGGCCGAGGGGTATATTATTCCCGATGGAGATTGGTGGGCCCATGCAGGTAAGATGTAGAGTAGAATGGACTAGATGAGTGTGACGGATGAGCTGAGATAGTTTGATATCATACAGAGGGGTGGGCCGAGATAAGATGTGTATCATATAGACGGGTGGGCCGAGGTAGGTATCAGATAGACGGTTGGGCCGAGGTCAGATGTGTATCATATACACGGATGGGCCGAGATAAGATGTGTATGATATAGACGGGTGGGCTGAGGTGGGTATCAGATAGACGGTTGGGCCGAGGTCAGATGTGTATCATATACACGGGTGAGCCGAGGTGGGTATCAGATAGACGGTTGGGCCGAGTCAGATGTGTATCATATAAACAGGTAGGACAAGGTAGTTATCATGGGCATCCAGTCCTAATCGAGTCCCGGATCCAAAGTGCCAACACTCAATAATCAATGGTCGATACTCCTAATGAACAGTCCCGAGTACAGAGTCCAGAGTACCGACACTTGACATTCGGTAGTCCTCGGCACTCGGCACTCGGTAGTCGGTACCATATAGACTCGGGTCAGTGCTCCACACTCGGTAGTCGGTAGTTGGTACCATATTCCCTCGGTATTCGGCAGTCGGCAATCGGTACCATATTCCCTCGGTATTCGGCAGACAGAGTCCAGAGTACCGACACTCGACATTCGGTAGTCCTCGGCACTCGGCACTCGGCACTCAGTACCATATTCACTCGGTAGTGGGTATTCGGCAGTCGGCAATCGGTACCATATTCCCTTGGCAGTTGGTAGTCAGTAGTCGGTACCATATTCCATCGGTATTCGGCAGTCGGCAGTCGGTACCATATTCCCTCGGTAGTCGGTATTTGGCAGTCGGCAATCAGTACCATATTCCCTCGGCAGTCGGCAGTCGGTAGTCAGTAGTCGGTAGTCGGTACCATATTCCATCGGTATTCGGCAGTCGGCAGTCGGTACCATATTCCCTCGGTATTCGGCAGTCGGCAGTTGGTACCATATTCCCTCGGCAGTTGGTAGTCGGTAGTCTGCAGTCAGTATCCGATTTACTGGGTAGTAGGTAATCGGTACCATATGTACTCGGGCCATTGCTCCGCACTCGGTAGTCAGTGGTCGGTAGTTGGTAACAGATCTCCTTGGGTACTCGGAGGTTGGTTGTCTGTTGTCGGTAGTCAGTAGTCAGTGTTGAAACTCAATACACGGGAATCAGTAGTAGGTACTCTCAACCAACAGTCCCGAGTTCCGAGGGACAAGTACCGAGTGCCGAGTGCCGACACTTGGTTGTCGGTCGTTGAGATTGGTAACTTGGTACTTGAGACTCGGTTGTTGGTATTGGACTGGAAGTCAATTAAATTAACTAATACATGCGTGCTAATCACTCTGCTTGTTAGATCTGCCACCGGATGGAACATTTACTGAATCCATCCTTGCCCATTCACATGAAGGAACTCCTGCATACATATGAACAGAATCCCTCATATACCACACCCAAGCAACCCGATCCCCTGCCACTTCATGCACCCCATGTCTGACAATCTTGCCTGAAAACCCAATCATGCAGCCGGGATCGTACATGAACTCCAGCTGAAGGCTCAGCATACTCATCCGAGCATGAGAATAATTCCCCACAGTCATCAGAATATCAAAGCATTCGGGAGGGGATAAGTGGTCTCAATGAAACAGAGTTTGCCAATTGGAAATGACAGAGAGTGTGTTGAAAACGGAGGCCCAGAGCTGGAGTGTCTCTGACATCTTCGGAAGGTTCTTGATTTCTGCTGAATCGCCAAGGCTCGAAAAAGTTCTCATCCCTGCCCAGTACTGCTGAGGATGCATGACCTTGAGTGCCGCTGAAGCAATAGCTGCTGGCCTTGCAATGGCTTTCAGGATATCTTCGGAGCGTGGACACTTCAGTGAAGCGGATACCTCCGGGTCCGACAGATTCTACAGGATTGGTCAGTATGACTACCGAAGAAGATTGGCATCTCGTCAGAGCCTACCTCGTGCCCTCGTTGAAACCAAGCCGGGGATAGGTTTATACAACCAGGAGCGATCTCGCCATTCCCCAAGCCTTGATTGAACCACTCGTCATTGGTTCTCCAACTCCCGCCGACTTTTACACTTTTCTCAAGGTTTGAAGTCAGCAGTTGGGAGGCCTTCCAAATTTCCTCCTGTAGGAAATTTCAGTGTTCCATATGCATCCAGTAAGAAGGGACATTAAATACCTGAGTAGCGTTGGTGAGGGCACCTGGGAGGTACCACACAATGATGGCACTGGTGACATCGAGAACTGTGGCAGGTATGTCGACAGACTGTGTACCCTCATGGCCAGGAGGCCACCTCCGAAGCAACTTCTCCTCTCTCTCGTCATTATGCCCAGAGTCTTTGGGGGAGATCAATTTGCTGTACCTTGCAATATCAATCTGCAAGCAAACTGCGATCGAGGAATTTGAATGAAAAATGTAAAGTCCAAATCTGCAGGAAGACCCACTGGGATTGTTAGATGCCTGTATGAGGCGATCGACCAATTGATCACAAGCCATCACCAGATCCGTGTCTAGGTGAGGAGATGGTATGACCGGGTCACCACCGGTCTTCTCGGCATTGAATTTCTGTTCGGTATATTCACCTGCCTGATGGGTGACAGTCAAGGCCCAAGTGAGCCAGAAGGATATCTCGATCTCGGAGGGTGAGGAGACATTCATGATGGGGAGATGGAGTCAATCGTGGGAAATTTGATGGTCAAAGCTTCGGTGTTAAAGAGGGACATCACCTCTGGAGCGGCGGAGATAGTGAGGATCAGATAGTGAGCCGTGCAAGGTATTCGCTTGACAATATTTGCTATCATACTTTGTATTAAAAACCGAGACCCGAGCATCGCAGACCTCCCACTGTCGAGTCCCGAGTCCCGAGTCCCATAACCCGAAACCCGAAGGTTGAGTGCCATGACCCGAACCCCAATGGTCGAGTACCGAGGCCAATGGAACCAGCATTGAGAGTTGAGTTGAGTGCAATCGGTGGTCGATATATGAATCATAGTGAGAATCCGATAGTGAGCCGTGCAAGATATTCGCTTTACAAGATTTGTTATCATACTTTGTATTAAAAACTGAGGCCCGAGCATGGCGGACCTCCCGTGGCAAGTCCCGAGTCCCGCGTGCGATAACCCGAATCACGAGGGTTGAGTACCGAGGCCAATACTATCGACGAAATGCACAAACATTAATCCTGCAAGCCGATGTCTGACTCCCCCCTGGCTCTCTGCAATCGTGTAAGGATGCTCGTGTACATTTCTATCTCACCCATCTTCTCATTGATGCCCTCCTGCTGATCCTCAATCAATGTCACCAGGCATTCTCGAATCCACCTCAGACCCATCAGTGATTGGATCGAGGTGTTATCCACCATTTCGGGAAGGGTGAGACCATCATCCTCAATGCCGCCCTGGATGGCTTGAGTCATCAATTATCATGGAAGTCGTATTCCATGCTTACCAGCCAATGCTCATAGTGAAACACACAGCAAGCCATCACCCTAGTCCACTGCCATGGTTCATTCGGGATTGACATTTGTCCCGTCCACCATGGAGAATCATAGTCCGAAATGATCCGTGAGGGATCACCTGGATCTGCGTCATCATGAAGCTGGGCAAGATGGGATGCAATGATGTGGTCAGGAACATTGCTCCAGGCTTGCTGGGCAATCAGCCGAAGCATGTGGGCGACCAGATCCGGCATCACCGAAATGATGTTCCTTGCAGCGGAGTACTGCAGAATCGGCATCACAAAAGTCTGTCGGCAATCTCAGCATTGACCGCCACAGCCATCATGCACATGACTCACAGAGATCTCCCATTGCAGCCCGGTTTTGAAATAGGTGATTTGGGAAGTGGGCAGTATGGTGTGGGCGGCCTCTATCTGATATTGAGCCACACATGCTCGAATGTGCGATGCAGCCATTGACAGTGTAGCTGCGATATCTGCATGACTCAATGTGAGGGGTTGATATTCATTGCCGGAATGATCACTGGAAGAAGTGGATGAAGGAGGTGAATGCAAGTCAGGCATGTGCAATGCAGGAGCAGGACAATGGCAATGACAATGAGAGTTGCTCAGGATGTGGAGGTATGAGTCACTGATCGATTGATAAGGATTTCAAACTCCGACATCAGCCTGTCAGATGACCAAACACCAAATACCAAATACCAAATACCGAGATGCACTTGTTCGGATATCACAATCAATGCTTCACATTCCCGGCATAAAATATTTATTCATTGGTGGCCTGTACTGGCATGCTCTTCAGATTTTGAAAAGCTGCCTGTGCATCCTGTCCCAGCAATGAGTACATTTGAGATTGCCTTCCTGAGTAGCAAGCATGACCTGGAAGCTGCTTTGCCGATGAATCCCTCATCCGTTCGACCCATTGAGCTGCTTTCCACAAGAAAAAGTTACATGTCCAGTCCATCTCCGATTCGACCAATATCAGCTCTTCCATCCATCGATCCCTCAGGGCCTTTGCCCGAAGCCAATGCACTCGGTAAACTTTTCATCAGTTCAATCAGATCATGGTGCCATTTGGCCAGAATGCTCGAACTCACATTCTTCATTCCATGTCTGGTCAGGACCCGACAAATTCACATCGATAGACCAGAACCAGGCGAGGGACTCATTTCGCTGACCCCGGGCATTTGGATCGCCGACTGCAGTGCTGATCTTGAGCTGCTCTCGAAGCAGGGGTTGGTATTTTTGAAGCCCGTCCAGCCCCGGATCAAGTTTCATCATCTGCTTCCTTGTCTTGTTGTATATACTGGCATGGAGTGACACCGCCTGCTCCACCGACATCACCTGGGACCATGCTCGAGTTTTCAAGGCTTGGGATTTGGCTTGCCTGACTGTTGTTCGGAAAAGGATTGCCTTGTTGCACAAGTGAATTCGGAGATTGTGAAGGGCATCATTCGCCTGCCCTTCCCGAAGAGACATCTCCAGCGGAATGAGATCCTCTGCCGTACAGCGTTTGCATCGATCGACCCCGAGATTCGATGGCAATGGGATCATGGTGAGCTCGGGGGTTTTAGTCCATGTGTCAGATGTCTCGATGAAATGTGCCGGGTCATCATCAAGATCGTCGACTATTTCCACATTCAAGTCCTCAGGGTCGTGATCTTCATCAAATCCCTCTCCAAGATGTGTCAAAGCAGACCGAGTGAATCCATCGATCTGTCCTTGCAGACGATCTCATTGACGGGCGATGTCTAATTTCTGCGTCTCCATAGTTCTATTTCCAATCCTTCAGACCTCGATGAGGAGTGCAATTTGAGCCTCTTCTATTGCCAGCCCCGTTGAAATCCACGTCGCAACAGATCGGCGAGATGGTGATGCATGACGGGAATTACAATCCTGCAGTAATCTAAGCTCAATCTCCTTCTTGCTCAGTGCTGAGTGAAAAATGAATTTGAACTTCAATCAAGACAGAATCCTCTTACCCTTCTTGATATTGATCTCATATATATCCATGGCGGCCGGATCATGTATTCTCTTGGACTGAGCGACCCTCTCGAGGGCTGACCATAATGTCTTTGAGTTTTCGGGTGCCGCTTCATCTAGTCTGTCGAATGATTTTACGCTTTCAGCGATGCCATGCTTGGCCTGCTTGTATTTCCGGCACAGGCTCCTTTTCATGCGAATCATCTTGCAGAAGTTCGAATCGTTCATCTGAAAATCGAGACATTCTTTCCTGTGCGGGGAAGACATTCCCTGAGCGGAAGGAGAGATAAGATTGAGAGTTGCCCATAGGGTCTCCATGATCTCTCCATCAATCCGACCGATGCCTTTGATGAAGTTTGACGCATATCTGACATAGCAGCTTTCCTGATGTCCATGCACATGCCAAAGCCCGATTCCGGGAACGATGGTCAATTCCGGAATGATGGTCAGAAATCGGCCTCTATCCACCCGATCACGAAAGTGCTTGTTGTATTGGCAGTTGATGTCATAGAAGGTCATGGCCTTAGTGATGCCTTTCATGTTGTACTGGGCGGCCTTGCAAAGGGCGTAGTCCATGTTCATTTGTCTGCAATTGATTTATGGTCATCTCGGTGACATTGAATGGCATGTTCGGCTTGCCTTTCTCCTTTCTGAAAATCCACCATTGAGTGAGGGACAAAGCAACCGTGTCGAGCACAGGCTACTCCGCTGATCCCTGTGGACTCCAGCTTGTGCCGAGCCGCATTTGCTTGATTGACCGCCCGATGATTGTTGCAGCTTGATTTTTCCAATGTGTCGGCCGCCACTGCAAGATGCTTCTGGTACCTTTCCTTTCCAACCATGAATCCCAATCCATTGGCAAGCCAAACTTCATTGTGGGGTTTGATGGGATGCAGGTGCTCGGCTTTGAAATTTCCGTCCATCACAAATGACCTTGTGTATTTCCAGCTTGAAGTCATCATTATTGTTGCTGTGGCTTCGGTATGAAACATGACTCACTCATCCAGTGATCCCTCTCCCGCCAGCGATACATTAATCCCAGGCTGAGGACATGCCGGGAAAAACAATGCTAGATCTCCTAGCTTCGGGTGGTCGGAACGATGGCCAAAGCCATGCCATTTCATCGTCTTCAACTGCCTCCACTGTCGAGCGACTCTCATGAACTCCCTGTATCGGTCCTTTCAAAATTCTTTGTCAATACAATGTCCTTTGGATGTTGTAGACATGCCATTACCGGAACCAGGTGTGGAAACATGCTCGAGGTCATTCGTCGAAGCTTGCTGTAATAGTTCATCGCTGAAGTGCTGCATTCAAGGTTGTCCAGTAAAAAATCATTGAGAACGCCGAAGGTGAACACAGTCTTCGGCTTGTTAAATGATGCGGGGAAAAAGCCATGTCGAAACATTTGAATGTCTGGACTCATGGCATCAGGACAATCGCAACATCGAACCTCGAGGCGATGGACTCCTGACTTGTCAACGATGACCATGGTATTTTCCTTCAGCCGGAACTCGGGCCCCGACACTGATGGTAGATCTTCTGGATCAATCTGATCTTCAGATTCATCTTCTTCGAACACATCCCACCTATCTGTGGCGACCGGACATAGATTTCCATCATGGCCAAGGTGTATGACGAGGCCGACATGAGCAAGACAACTTTGCTCGAAGAATTGACCGTTCCATTGACTGATCCAGTGGAAAGGGTTGCATCGATGTTGATTCCTGCAGCAGCCCATGCAATAGAGTGGCTCCCCAAGACAATCTTGACATTTGTACACCCCATCCTGGTCGCAGATGACGCATCTCCTATTTTCAGGCGGAGCTTCTTGATCCAGGAGGTGATGGAGATATGATTCCTGCTTCGGCAGCCATTGCCTAAGGTAGTCATTCTGACTCTGCAAATATTATACTTAGCTGTCATTTGAATGACACGCGAACATTGTACAAGAACTTGCCATGGTTTTTGGGAGTTGCAAGGGCTCAAATGACCCTTGGTCTTGCTCATAAGGATTCTCAGCAAAGTCTTCCCAAAGAGGTGGAGCCTGAACAGGCTCAAGCGTTGGTGATTCTGGGGGAGACTCAGGCATGGACCTGTAGGCATGTCGTCTCCTGCTGGCAAGTGGGACCTTGACCCATGCCTTCCTTCCTTTGGTGCCCCTTGCTTCTACACGGTGGGATTTCTGCAGTGGGGTGCATAGACCTATCCTCATCCTAGGGTTCAATGTCGCGCGAAGAGCATTGGCTCAGGACAGTCAAACGAATTGTTATACCAATATTGTGACATCCATTCTTGTTGGCTCATTACCAATTCATTTCCATTAAAGGCATTGGGTCCGAATACATTGATCAACCAACTGTTAGGCTTTGTTGGAATCTGAATTTGGGACCATTATTTCTTCGACCTTGCTTATCCTCGGCCCATTCTGCGATCTGATTTACCATGGCAAGATCAGGCAATCCCACTCACTTGACTGCTGGAAGACAGGGTTGTCTGGCACAGACACAAAATCTCACGGAAAAGGAAATTTCGGAGCTGAAGAACTACCTTCCCGAGTGGAGTTCTGCAAAAAGGAACGAGAAGCGGGGAGTTTTCACTGCAATAGCTCGAGCGGCCAGGCTATTTGCTCCTAAGGTAGACCAAGGACAATGGAAGAAGAGGAAGCAGGTGATACATCCATCCATGTTGAAAAAACTTTTTTTTAATGGCTCATTGTTCGCTCGACGCTCAGATGTATAAGACTTGGTTGTTCAACAACAAGAAAAAGAAGGAAAGGAAGGACATGATAAAGTATGGGAGGAAATGGACTCCCAGGATGGTGATCTACCAGCAGAAACGAGAAGACGTGCTAAAGAGAATTGAGGAGGAGTCTGGGGCGAAGCCAGGAGCTCCAGACATGTTCAAGCATTATCAAGCAGCAGTCCACAAGATTATGGGCGAATTGTCTGATGACGAGCTCGAGAAGGCGAAAGAAACAGCCGAAGAATGGTCCAACAACTTTCCTCCTGCCGAGATACAAGCACAAGTTGCTAGCAAGAAGGGACCCGCATACATGGAGCACTTCTCGAGGGAGATGTGGAGACAATGCGGGATGAGAGTGTTTGTGTTGTCGGCTTGGAAGAATGAACAGGGGCAGGTGCTGTTCGGGATGTCAGTGAATTTTTTCGATCATTGCAGATCTGAAATCTCAACATATTTCATGAAGGCACGATGATAATGAGGCATTGGGAGATGGGGACAGCTTCATGAAGACGAAGGACTGGGAGGACATTGAACCGATTTGGCAGGAGTATGCACAGGAACAGTTCGGTGAGTGTTTGAGCTGCAGAGATGCAAAGGAATTTGTTGATGGTTGCGATGATAGGTGCCGAGGCGAGGGATGGAGGAAGATGGGAGAAGGGAGGTCGAAAAAGAACGAGGAAACCGGCTTTTGAGCTCGACATCGATGATGATGGGATGCCGTTGCTTCCAGAGATCATGCAAACGAAACTCGAGGAGAAGAAGGCGATAGTGAGGGCATTTCTTACAATGCACTATCGTGAGTCTGTCTTCGCAACATTCTATGACAATCTGTTGAACGCATGGGCACAGGCATATGTTCTGGGAATGACAAGGCTGTGGTGCCTTGGAGCGCCATTGTACAAAGTCAGGACGACTTTGTGGCAAGGATGTATGTTCCGCAGGGCGTGGATTTAAAGGAGCCTTCGAAGTTGCAAAATTCGGATGCGACAGCCTTGCTGAACTTCTGGCATGCTCGACAGGAGACAGATGAAGGTCCTACGTTCCTATTCAAAGCATGGAGGAACAAAGATGGTGACATGGTAAAACCGGTCATGACGAAGCAATCTGATGAGTCAAGGTCTCATGGATCCCATAATGTCAGATGTCGTCGGAGGGTAATGATCAGGAGGGCTCGGGATTCATCGACCAAATTGGAGATCGAAGGTCGGCTGCACCATGACTCCACCGCCAATTCGCCGAGGCCATGTGAAAATACCAGCATGTGCCCTGTGGATGCTGATGTGGAAGACGATGATGCTGATATTGATTCAGATGAGGATAGACGCCCACAGAAGAGACCTAGGGTAGCACCAGGACCTCTGTCAGCATGGACCACGCAGAAGTCAGTCCCACGAACTGTGCCACAGCCTCGACCGGTGAAGGCTGTGAAAGCAGTACAGAGGGGTGCTGATGCACTGCTGAGGTCGAAGATGGGCGACCTCCTGGCTGGGTTAACTCGCGGAGACAGCGAAGATGATGTTGAAGACGACGCTGCGACAGAGGGGGAGAAGAGTGCATCGCTGGCGCCGAAGAGCATCCAGGGATGAAAAGAGGCGAATGTGGCCCCAGCGAGGACAACGAGGAGTAAGACACTGCAAAAGGCATCGGACAGTACTAGGAGAGTTACTAGAGCAAGGGGAAGGAAGTAACAGACTTGTACAACTGACTGGGTGTATTTCGAGCTCAATGTCTTGCAATTGTGGAGGAAGGCATGCATTGTTTGTCAACAGTTAGTCGTTACTCGGGTCTCGGAATGTGATTGTCAATGCAGTGTGCAGCGAAGATACATGAGAATGTCAGTGCTTGGTGCTCGGGATTCGGTGCTCCGAGTGCCACAGCAAGTACCAAGTACCGAATACAGATTACTGACTACCAACTGCCAAGTGCCCGAGTAAATCGTGTACCGACACTCAACTGCCGACTACCGACTTCCGAGATATGGTACCGACTGCCGACTACCGACTACCGACTACCGAGGGAATATGGTACCGACTACTGACTACCGACTACCGACTACCGACTACCGAGGGAATATGGTACCGACTACCGACTACCGACTACCGACTACCGACTGCCGACTGCCGACTGCCGAGTGAATAGGGTACCGACTACCGACTGCCGACTACTGACTACCGACTGCCGACTACCGACTACCGACTGCCGACTACCGACTACCGACTGCCGACTACCGACTACCGACTGCTGACTACCGACTACCGACTACT
>QFEX01000116.1:3158-26951 GCA_003316505.1 Suillus alpinus
GCGTCGATGGGACTGCCAAATCGACAGTGCAGTCTGTCATTACCGCCCGCGCAGGATCTCGTGATTCTCCTTGCCACTTCTAACGGACATTAAGGGGGAGTTACGCGTATGACGTCATTTTCAGATCAAGATTAAGTTCTGTCGTGAAATCATTCAACAACGAGGTCGACCAGCTGGAGTTATTCAATTCATTCAACAACGTCAACAAACAGATCACGGTGAAGTGGCTGACTTTGGAACTGCAAGTCACAAGGACGCTTTTGAGGTCACTGAATCTCCGAGCATCGAAGTACTTGATTTCGAATACTTGTTTACTTTGAGCTTCATGTTGCATTGAATGCTTGTTGAGTACGTAGTACTACGTATGTCACTCGTGCCAATGTCAATGAAGAATCTTTTTTTCACTTTGTTAAAACAACTGAGCGATTGCGAGGACATGAAGTGTCCAGACGCGGAGATAAGCGCACGGCGCACAGACCCGACGTCCCGTCCTTAGATAAGCACCGCTACCTCACTACTGTGAAGGACGGTGACACCGACGTCGGGCACATGGTTTTCAAATATGTTGTGTGAGCGTAGGCGTAGGCACATGCCGTATGTGCTTACGCTCACACAGCTTCTCTCATAGAAGAAATCTGCACGTACGCATGGGACTCATCCATCATGAGATGGCGCTCACTCGCCTGGACCGGGGAGCATCCAACGTAGTATTAGGATCATTTGAAAGCCGAAACGATAGGGCCTCGCACGGTCCGGTGGGGCGTCGCCAAATCGCAGTACTGCCAGAGTT
This sequence comes from Suillus alpinus, assembly GCA_003316505.1. Taxonomy (NCBI): domain Eukaryota; kingdom Fungi; phylum Basidiomycota; class Agaricomycetes; order Boletales; family Suillaceae; genus Suillus; species Suillus alpinus. The sequence goes on from QFEX01000116.1 coordinate 3,949, forward strand.
ACGAGTAAGTCGCCGTTGTACATTGGATGCCACCAAATTATGTATGTACATATTTGCACTGTACAGCACTAGTCTGCACCAAGTCTGCACTACATGTTTTCGGATGAGTCTATGCATACACCCGCCGTTTGGTCTCAACTGAGGTAGTAGTAACTCCCCTAACCCCGCAAGATGTTCCCTCAGGTGAGGTTGCGCTACGACTGCAGGTCGACTCCATACTCACCTAGTCATCGCCAGAATATACGCATCGACGTTCACCATCATTTCTTTCTTGACGCTCAAAAAAAGGCAAGGAAAAACCTGGAAGTAGGCTGGCGAACACCAGATGAAAATTTGCCTTGGGGACCGCAGATTAGTTTGGCCGCCATGGACAAGCTGAGCGTTCGAACAGCGATTCTCTCTCCCCCTCCAATCACATCCACTTCATGTGGAGCGGAAAACCGCGCGGAAGTAAGGCAGCAGAATATTTATGCATCGCAATTGTGCACCGCATATCCTGACAGATTCGGATTTCTCGCTGGCCTCCCATTCCTGGATGACGTTGAAGGTAGTTTCTCACTGCAGAGCATCCTTCCGTGTCGTTGGCCTCACGTCCTTTGCGAAATACAGGTTCGTTAGAGGAGATCGCCTTCTCCCTTGACATCCTTGGTGCAGATGGAGTGGCTCTGATATCCAGCTATGGGGATGGCAATTCTGCGAGTAGGGCTTTTTGAGTTACAGCACGCTGCAAACAATGACTCGATGATGCCTTAGAGTATGTCGCCCACGACTTGTATGACCCTATCTGGAAGGAATTAGACCGAAGACATGCCGTCGTGTTTTTACATGGTGCTCAGACGCCTTCCTCCACCCCATACCCTCATCCTTGGCTTGGCGTGCCAATTTCCGAGGTGAGTCCGGTAGAATTCAAATACGTGCTCTCGCTCACTCTAAGCAGGTCCCCAACGAGACCTATAAAGCTGCCGCTCACCTGGTGGTTAGCGGAAAGAAACGACGCTTCCATAACGTGAACATAATCCTCACACATCTGGGCGGGAGTACGCCATTCCTTGCCCCACGCGTTGCTGCCCTTTCGCACCACATGGGCTGCCCGTTGACGCCGGGCGAGATCATAGAAGATTTCAAGAGCTTCTATTACGAGACTGCTCTTAGCGCGCACGAAACGACGCTTACCGCAATGTCAACATTCGTACCGTCCGAGCGCCTCCTCTTCGGAACTGATTTTCCAGGTACTTGCAGGAGCTGCGCAATTCATTACACAACTGATGATGTTCCTATATTAGCTGTGAGTACCAAGACAGTCGAGTGGTACACAGAGAACTTGGAAAATTATTTCGCTGGAAGACCACTGGACCTCGCTAATATCATGCGCGATAACGCTCTTAGGCTCTTTCCAAACCTAGGGAGAACCAAAGTGCAATGGCTCAGTGGTGGACGCCAGATCAGTGATGAACTGCACGACGGGCCACAATGCACTGTAAATTTGTGAAGGAGAGTCCATGCATTGAAGGCTATACAAAGTGATGAAGTATGCAATAGATCACGATAATTCGATCTAGGAATGTAAAGAGACGTCTATACACCGAGCCTGGACAAAAACATCAACCCTGTCACGAATGAACGAAAGCCAAAAAAAAACGTACCTTCGCTTGCTATGTTCATAGACAAGGTATGATATAGAGACTGAAGGAATGACCTATGAGAGTAATTAGCGTGGCAGCTACGCCATAACTCGCGATCGTATACCTTCGCTAATGTTGGGAATAGTCCGCGATAAAATCCCCTCCACCCATCCCGCTGATATGTCCTTGTCACCACATCCCAAGGACCCTTATAGCGCTGCGGATGTCCTGATGAACCCGATGCCTGTAACCGTGTCCGTACCAGATTCAACGGATACACGCTCGTGGCGCCTACGCTCCCAGATACGCTCCCAAAGGCAAGAAGGGCAAGCATACCTGGCTCATCTCTCCCAGTCGATCGAAGATAGGTCAACTTTAATGCCTCAAAGGTGCTCATATCAATCGCCGAATATCTATGTGATTCGATGAATGGTATGATCCTTGTTAAGACATCATCATACTCACGGGAAAACTCCAATCAGACCGATCTTGTCTCCGGTCAGATGGAAGGCAAGGACACCAACAACGCAAGACGAACCGTCAAACCACGGTAGAAGGCTCGAAAGCGACCAAGTTGCCACACTCTGCGGGCAGCGTCCACGAGACTTCGTTTCTGGTTGCCTGTTGAACTCATCATTTGTGTCTGTAAAGCACATCTTCGTTATATTGTCAATCTGGGAACACCTTTGCTCCGTACCTTCAGAGTCTCGATTGGGTATATACCTTTACGGTGATAAGATGAAGGAACGAACATAAGAGAAGCCTCGTTACTCACTAAGCTGGCTTGAAATGCCGCCCAGACCTCCGGAGAGGAAGCGACTCGTTCCACTGATGTCCCTCGTGTCCTCCACACGATCCCAATATTGTGCGAAAGCTCGTTTCTGCAAATATAATGACCAGATGGGGCCGAAGCCAGAAGAAGGTACATACAGATGATTCATACGTAAAGAATTTGATAGCCGATTCAGGGAATATCTTCAGCACGGAAAGGCCATTTCCCGTCCAGAATGCAAGTACACCGCCCTCGGAATAGATGCGTGCAACTGCGCCCCCGATCGCTTTTAACCCACCCATTCCAGGCTTAGGCTGGATTGCAGTTCCACCCATCTCGGGAGGGCGAGTGATTAGAAAAATTTTCACCCGATCGAAAGGTGCTGTACATGTCCGAGACACTTCGACCAAATGTCAACTCACGGAAAAGTTATGAATATATAGTCGCGCACCAGCTCCCGCCATTCCACCAGCCATGAGAAACTTGAAGGCAGTATGAGCTTGCAACCAATCATGGTGTTCCTCTATCTCCTCTTCCTCGAAATCATCGTCCCCGATCACATCGGCACTTTCCCATAGTGATGGTAGAGGTGGGGGCTTGTCTTCCGCACTGAGACTGACGTCACCTGAAAAATCATATTCATGCTTCGAATCACTGACGGGGATGAAATGGCGAACCTTCCATTGTGACCCGTGCCACTCCCCTTCCATCATCTCCCATAAATCTCTTAACTTCGTAGTATTGGTATATCTCAGCCGTCGATGCCTTTCGAGGCAACAATAATAAGAAATCCCTGAACTCTCGGAAGCTGACAGTATGTGAATGTGGTGACCAAGTGAGACACGTCATGAAGTCAGTCAGCGTGGACGGCGAAAGTATTATGCCTGGAAGATTGTAAGGGAAAGCCATGCATGATCATATCAATCTCACCGGCTTTGCTCAATGCTAATGCCAATTCCTCCTTATCGAGGTGGCCGTTGCCGTCAAGATCCAGTTCATCGTGGAATATCGACCATAGTTCTGAACCGTCTTTTTAAGCTATACCAGAGCATATAAGATAAAGCACTCACCAGCTTCTTTAGTCCCGGCATACCGCCTAAACTCAGGCCACCTGATATGACTGGGCCGTTCATTCGTTGTGTGACCTCCACACTTCCCCAGTAGCTCATCCTCGTACACCTTCCTCATCTCCTCCGCTCTCCGTGCTGTCAGTGGCACCCCTGCAGGAAACATTCTTGATGCAGCCACTTCCGATCCATGATAGCTCGAATTGGGCAAGCGCTTCCATAGTTCGTGCAGGCGTCTCTCCCGCTCCTCCTTCCCTTCTAGTTTTCGAAACTCAAGAAGATTATGCGGAAGTGGATGGAAGGAAGGAGGGTCGGACCTCAATCGCGGAATAAATGGCCGATCTTGGGCGCCGGAGAGACAGGACTCATAAAGTTCGCGGCTCGTGGGGCGTTTTTCTCGAGCGTCCGCCATGAACTCAAGCCGGGCGAGATAGATAGTCTGTGATGCCCGGTTATGATAGTCAGTGTAGGGTTCATAGAGACATTCTGCACGTTTTTGAAACGTTCAGCTGGCGTACTGATAGACCAATAGAAAACTTGACGGAGGTTCTGTTTACCACTGCTTGCCGAACCAGCCCGGTCACGGTGTTCCCAGTCGACTCAAGCGATTCCGCCAAATAAGTGTCAAACCAATCGTGAAAAATGTGTTGCAGTGTCTTAACAAGTTATGGTAGTGTAAGAATGAACAAATGCCAAGTAGTGCCAAGTACAGTAGAGTTACAGTAAGATAGTTTCATTATCCATCAGAGTCCCAATAAACATCGCAAATGCACGAAGTCACCATTACAAACAACATAGGCTAGACATGAAATGCTTGAAGCCGCTTGCGGCCGACTGCCACCAGCTGCGCTTTGTACGACTGGCGACATCTCGATCAGAGTGAACAGCAGGAAACTCGGAGTCATCCCCAGGAACCTCTGTCTTTATAAGGCCTTGAGCAGAGGGAGCAGTACCCTCAGTCCATTTGTCAGAATTAAGAGTGAAATTAAGAGTCGAATTGAGAGTGGAAGGACGCCTATCGTGACCAGGAGTGTACGTGGGAGCATAATTTGGTTGAGAACACTTATCATGCCCGGCATGATACGAAGGAGAAGAGATATGATCATGAGTCAGCAGGCTTGGAGGGGGTGTCGGCAGCGATGACTTGGGGGGTAGAGGCGGAGGTTCCGACCTTTCAATCGAGATCGACGGAGCCGCGCCGTGCTCAGAATCACGGGAAGCCAAGGGTAGTGTGGAGTGGGGTGCCTTTCGCCAGTTGTCAAGCACTTATTCAAAGGTAAGGCACATTATACATACTAGCTGTGATATGATAGTGGGCGTTGGCGAGTCACATCCAGATTCAGTTGATCTGGGCCTTTTCCGTTGATTAGGGAGTGGAGGCGTCGGTGGGCGATATTCCTATAGTGTGTGAAGACTCGATCAGGAAATATTTGAAGATTACACACACCTCCTGATAAGACGGTTGCTTTACTGTGGAGCGCATTAGGTGTTCCCAAGGCGTGGGTGAACTCGGACGAGACACGAGTTCCTCGTCGTGGCAGCTCTCAGTAGGTGTAGGAGGGGTGAAGTTCATAGTTCCTGATGTCCCCCAATCCTATGATATATGAGTGAGATTCGGGTTCCTCAATTACCAAGGATTAGCGTACAGGCGTTGAGGGCGACAGTCTTTCCGTGGAGAATTCGGTGTCGGTCCCATGAGTGTCGTGGCTCGATGGGCCCACCACTGTGTCAATGGCAGGCAGAATAGACGTCGTTCTTCCCTCCCTAGATACTGCCCGGTCAATCGCGTTGCGCCAGTCGGGAGGTAGCTTGAATAAATCGGTGAATATTCAGCTCTTTCAACGGGGCACGTGCATGTACTTACAGGAGGTGCATCCTGACTTACAGACGCATGCGAAAAAGAAAATCGTCTTGTAGAGCTCGTCGGCGAACCATGAGGTGAAGCGGGAGGTGAGGGGATAAATTTTGGGACGGGCTTCCTATAACTTGAAGTTCGGCTGGATAGCTTCGGTGCCGACATTGTGACGAAATGGACAGTGTGGTGAGAGACGGAGACTTATGTGCGACGACCTCTTAAGTCGAGGCGTGTGTGCCACCAATTATACCAAGATTATGGTTTGGTGCTTTGCGTGGGCCTAAGATCAAAGCAGTCGTATAACAATTAAAGAAAATAATAATGAAAGAGAGAAAGGAACGGACCTCATATATAGAATGCCTCGAGTTTATCCCGAGGCGGAAGTCATTAAAGGCTTGGGAAACTTCCTCTCTCTCGTCAGCAGCCACGCTTTGGACGTACAGAAGGTCACCTCATGTAAACCGCACGTGTGGCTACATTTGACTGGCTACAGTCACAATGAGACAACCGATCGCGACGAGCGCGAATCCTGACACACAGGTCAGAGGGGAGTCCCAGCTGCAATATTGTTTGCCACCGGCATTCATTGATTAGTCGAGGACAAAGAACGATTTCCGCAGCCGTAGTCTTCATAACACAATTCATAGACCATTATACTCACGTACCTGATCATCAAGGATAACTCCGAGCTTGTGACTTGGTAGGCTGGGAGGAGTGCACCCTGTGCATTTCGGAGTTAGTCCAATCCAATTATGGCATGTCTAGTGGAATGAAAGCTTCGCTCTATTGAACTTTGACTCCGCACTTCGTAAGTTTCCCCGATGTGCTTGACATCATACCCGATAAGCACAACGATATATATATCATGATGATCAGTGGAGCACAAGCTCCGTCAACATTTCCCGGCGCCCCAAATCCGCTGTGAAGTAAAATAGAAAAAGTCGGCAACAGTGACCACCCTATAGTAAGAGCATAATGCCATTGGATCAAGAAGATGAATAGCTATATGTCAGTGAATTGCGTAGCTTGTATGCGAGATGGAATTGATGTACGAGGTACAAGTTAGGTCATTAAATGGCGTTACTTGATGAATAGACAGGTGGGAGCAATGCGTTAGTCGAAGTCGAAGGACGTATTGAGGGTGGGTAAAGATGAATCAAGGGTATCAAGGTGATGCTTAATCGAGTTGGTAAGTAGTCCAAGCCAGATGATAACGCGTTCTCGTCGTGGGATTATAATTGTCCTTGCAGGTAAGATGGACGCAACCTCCCGGCTCCCGGCTCCCGTCGTGAATAGATGAAGTCATAATCAATGTGATATGAAGCGCGGCAGAATCCTCAAGGAAGACTAGACTTCTCTTGAATGAGAGCTTCCAGCAGTTGGTGGTCCTCACGTTGTATACGTGATTGCGAAGATAACCGAACCTTCCATTCTTGCACCCATGTCCATCTTGAGACACGTTCCTCTTGAGTGAGGCTTGATGTATTAGATTGTGGTGAGGAAGATGCCGAGATCAAAGAACGCAACCGCTCGCGGCCGAGGATAGGTGCCAGGGAGAGGAACGACAAAAAGGCAAGTTTAACAAGAATGTCCGGTGATGTTAGCAGTGACGAGACTGTTTGCTGGGATGGCGAGGTCGTGGATGCAACGGTTTGGAGGATATCACCGATCTGACGTCAATGGTCATTTGGGCAGGACAAGCTTGGCAAATCACAATCCTACCTGACAAGTGACCGCCGTCCAAGGGAGGCACCCAATGAAGGCACCGAGTAGGCAATCGGAGATCGCAACACCGCATACACCACAAGCAATGTTAATTCCCGACCAAGGCACCACGCCAACGAGGCGGAGGACAGACAGCCGTGCCCACGTCGGCGACTTTGATTTTTTTCCGGTGGACAAATTGGATTCTCCCTCGAGAGCAACACGGGTCATGTGGAGTGCACGGGGGAATAGGCGCGATAGAGATGGCGCTAAAGGTACACACAAAAGAGTCGCAAACATTGAACCCAGTGTAGTCAATACAGAAAGCAGCAATGTAGCCAGAACGGGATGAAACAAAGCCCCCGCTAAGACATTCTATTTTTTTTGAATGGCAATCACGTAAATCTATGAACCAAAAATAAGATGAGATGGAGTTTGCTCACCCAAATGACGCTGCCGGGGATGGACCAAGCGTGTTTCCAGACTGCAGTTACAGACAATACGGCGATGACGTGAGCTAAATGTAGGGGACGACTTTGTGAATATGCATGGAGTTCACGACCTAGCGCGGCAAGCTCGGGTAGCGTTCGAGGGAAAGCGACGGAAATGGGCAAGGAATAAAGGGACAATAGGACGATGGCCGTTGTTAGCGGGAAAAGCAGCATCACCAGCAGTATAGGAGCGTGCACCTAGAATGGAAAGGATCAGATTGAGTAGGGTGAGAACAAGGGTGTTGAACGAACCGACTGAGGGCGCCACCAGCGAGCATGCGTGCGGGGCGGATCCTTCTCGTTAAAAACATCACCAAATGTTGTTTGCTGCGAGGATGCAGATATTGGTAAGACAAATTCGTCCTCCACGGTAGACTGCGGAGACGAAGGAGTAGACCAGTTTATAGAGTGACTTGTGGGCACGTGGAGAAGATCTAAAAAACCGGAAGCGATCACTGCGAACATGGCAGGTTTATGGGGCGGTTCAGGTGAGGCAAGTATTTGAGAGGGTTCAAGATGTGACTGGGGGAGAGATGGTGTGGATGGTGTGGATGGTTCGGATTGCTGGAGAGGAAGAAGGAGAGAAGAAGAGCGACGCCTTCCCAGCGTGTTTATGGTGAGTGGAGGACGAATGTTAGTTGAAGAAGCACGACTACGATTAGGCGGTGGTACAGCCAAGGACATCACAGCAAGTAGGAGTAAAAAAGTGAAAAGGGTATTGGTATATGAACCGAGCCAAGGCTGGTTTGTAAACTTGAAAAAATAACAATAAAATACGTAAACTAATCTGACGCAAACGAGTTCCGATCGGGCATTGGATGAGCAATCCCCGAGGTTTGACGTCGGGATACTAGCAATGACTCATATCGTTTGACAAATCAAATCCAAGTCACGGCGTACTCAAGCATAGAGGATCATAGCATAACATGAAATTGTAACGGGCATCTCTTCAAATATGTACTCAATGCGCTCTCCTGCTCTCCTGGATAATGTTACCAAGCTCCTCCAGTTTACGCTTTGCACGGAGAAGTGTACCAAGCTAATCAATCAATCAGTCTCACATCCCAATCATACTAGTATACTCAACACCCACCCGTTTCTTCGTCAATTTTCTTGCCTTTTTATCCTGTAAATTTATAGCATAATTTAAGAACATCATCTCCTTGCCACACACGATCAACCCACCTTGGCGTTTCTCAGCAACTCCAGTACCCGACGCTCATACGGAGCAAAGCCAGAAACTTCCCGCACGACAGACCGCACGAACTTGTTTTTGGTTGATTGAATGCCCTTGCGGTGACTGGGGCGCGTGGTCTTAGGAATCGCGGTGGTGGGATAGCCCTTGTTCAGGCCTTGGCGGATGTCTATATGTCGACATTCGCAATCAGCGATACAAAATATTCAACACAAGTCACTCACTGCTTCGTGCCATTTTCTTGACGAGATCTTGAGTATGCGGTTGTTGCTGCCGTCCAAGTCTCTGCCTCTTCCAAGAGTCACGTGTGCTGTATTGTGGCTGATGGTACTGTACAGTTTCTTTTCAAATATATTCCCACAACCTTTGACAAACACCATAAAGATTAGACAAGTCAAAGACGTTGTGTATGAGGTGTTGTACACTATTATGTGATCTATGCTGTGATTGCAGTCATGGATGCGCAAATAAGACATTCGAAACCTAGATAATCTGTGCAGCCAAGTGTCATGAGCCTGCTCCGTGTCACAACACTCGTCTTAGTATTGCCGCACGACTTTCACCCTTCCTGTGGCGCGCCCCGAGGTAGCCGCGTTGTCTTCTATATGAGGCACTGCAATGGATGTCGGCGATGTCCGCGCGGAAGAGGGGAGGTGGATGGGTGTGGGCGGCCGGAGCGAATCGGCGTATTGCTCACCTCGGGTTGGGTGCCTCCGCGAACCTCCTTCCTCTTCTTCCTCCTCCTCCTCCTCTTCCTCCTCCTCTTCTTCATCATCTTCAACGGTTTCCTGTAAAAGGGAAAGCAGCTTGCATGAGTCAACATGTTTCCACGCAGAGGTTGTATCTCCTCACCGCATCAAAGTCCTCCATTAGCCGATCATCCTCATCGATGTCCTCATCCTCGTCATACTCCTCGTCATCTATCCACCGGCCTCTCCAGTCAACCATATCTAATTCCTCTGGGCTCTCCGGTCTCACCCGCAACCATTGCATGCGGGGTCCTGTCTTCGCTCGTTCACTGACTTTGAAGCCATATATTCGAGGTTGATAAAGGTGACCTGCAGGGCGTTTCTGCCCCCCGTGAGGATTCGGATTGACGAAGGGTGAAGGCCGCGAGGAACTGCTACCCGAGCCACTGTGTGGCGAGCGCCCGGGGGACATCGATGATCCCTGCGATGACGAAGGTTTGTAGAATGGCGCTGGGGCGAGTTCGCGATAACTCTGGAAGAATAGGTGCGCAAAAGTGGTTCCAAAGAAGGCCCCTACGTCCCTCGAGATCTAGGTGAGAAGTACTAGCGGTCAGCAGAGACACAGCTCACACACCATCGACCCCCTGGAAACGACTGCTCGGTGGTGCATATATATCATTGCAATTGGGACAGAAAAGCTTAACAGTGTCGAGGCCGGGCAGATCAGAACGACCGGAAGGCACAACATTGCAGCCCATGCAATATACACGCGGGCAGACGCCAAAAAGGGCATTTTCATACTTATCCACCTATTAGAAACCATGATCGAGTCGATCAAGTGTGTTAGTGCACGATTTGCTAGACTCACCATTGCTTGCAATCCAGCGCGCGTCAGTATATAACGCTGATGCACTAGACCATACAATAGTTCGGCTGATGCTTCGACGATTGACACGTCGGGTATTTTAGACGAATCTTCGTCTCGGAGCGAATAAGATCGTGACGCCACAGGATGAAAGAAGACAACCTACCAGGCTCCACGTCCAACACCATCTCCATTGCCTCCTTCCAGAATGGCACCATGGCATTTAAGCCGGTGAGGTTGAAATCATCCTCGATAAAATCTTCCGAGACTTCACAGAAGTACTCGTGCCCAGGCAGGGAGCAAAACCAGCTAATCCACGTAAGGGTAGATGTAGGAGTAGATGATGCTGAAAATAAGTATCGAGCATGTTAGCAACCTCTCGATAGATTTCTCCATCTCCAAAAAACGCGCAAAGAAAGTTACAACTTATGAAGTCCGGAATGAATGATAGGTTGATACGCACTGTAACCTTCTTCAACTTCCTCCATGACCTCGTCGCCCTCACCAATAGCACTTACGGCCTCTTCCTCCTCAAGCTCGACCTGCTCCTCCTCAAGCTCGGGTGGACGGGACATAACGTTCACACTTTAAGTCAGACAGGCTGACGGGCTGTGGGTCTGCATCCTGTTTCTCGAGAAGTTCCAGATCAGTATTCAAACTCCGCTTTCGTGTTCACAGCTGCAACGCTTCGATCACAACAGACTTTAGCAAGATTTTAGGCCACAGGGGAGAGCTACAGACCTCGGAGCACATTGAACACATGAACCCTCTTCCTAGCACATTCGTATGTAATATACTTGGCTCTATTTGCAACTCACGACGCCTGGAAACTGCATGTCATCTGTTCTTTTACATGACCACCCCAAAATGAAGATCCCATGATAACCAGCAGCAATAATTGCCCAGTAATCCAACTGATGATGGTATATGAAAACGCCTTCCATCCTTCCAATGCGACAATCTCCGCAGCAAAGGTACTGATTGTCGTTAGACACCCACAATACCCGTCTCCTAAACCCTGAAGCAACACGCAAGTATTAGGGGAAACTGCAGATGGGAAGCCTTGAAGTACACGGAAAAAGCCCAGGAGAGCGGTCCCAAGCGAATTCGCCATGAAAGTTCCAAGAGGCATGGTCTTCATGCGGGGATTCAAATTGATGGACAGCAGGTACCGAGTTAATGTGCCAGGGAACGAAAATAGGAGTGCAGCGGTCGCTTGGTGGCGGAAATTGTGTGGCAGGAAGAAGTAAGCTGGAAGGGTCGCAGCGTATGTGAGGATCGCAAGGATGGTAAGCGTGTATCGCACATTCTTGCTTGGCGGTCGAGGGGCCGGAAAGTACGGCTGAACTACTCCACAGACATACATTCCAAATTTCAAAGACGCCAGCGATAACATGAGGGTGACCCAAGTCTTCGTAAGACCGTCCACGAACTGTCAAACGTAACAGAAAACACGCCATCATGATTCGAACCGCAAAAAAATAAGGGTCTGCTCACATCTCGAAGCCCGCCTCTGTGGAACTGACCATTGTTCACCCACGAACCAAACACATCCACCTGCCACCCAGAAAATGTTGTTAATGATCCACAGAACCCTGTGGCAGGTTAGTTGGTGCTACGGTCTGATACCAGAGGTACTGACCAGTGGTCATAGCCGTGTATAACGGACCATAACTGCGGAGAGGTATGAAAGGCTTGGCGATGTGAAAGAGAGAAGGCATACAAATTACCAAATGGCACTTTCATTCTCAACCCAACGCCCATAATAAAGCACCCCGTGGCCTGGACGTAAGCCAACGGGAAAACACTTTGCCCGTTGTACGTGGTAAGCGCTTGCAAGCCAAGCCGTGCGAGTACTCCGAATATTGACGCAGGCATGAGGAGGGCTAGCACATGAATTGATAGGGGGCGATAGATCTTCACAGGTGGAAGTTCTTCGGCTTCGGATGGGGGATGATCGATGCTAGCGAGAGTGTTTGCGTCGTCTATCGCTTGATGGTGAGCTATGATGGACCCTACATCAGAGGGCTGTTGTGATGAGCGATTTAAAGGCATTGGGGAGCTCTTCTCGGTGACTACCGCAGCTTCAGCTTGATTAGCGGAGACGAGGATCTGCTGCGTGGATTTCTCCTCCACAAATTGTTTCCCCTGGTCGGGATGCAGTAAGTACTTGAACCTGACGTGCCCAGCACTAGTATTGCGATTCGGTCGTTGCGCTTGCAATCAAACCTCGCCCCCCCAACTGTTAAGTTGTGCCAGTCGGGTAGATTTGAATTTGAACTTTGGACTCGAACTGAGTTCGTGATATCGATTATTGTGGCCGCGGGTAGATTTGAATTTGTTGACTCGAAATGAGTTCGTGATTACCAATTCAATTTGTATTTTACTAATTACAATTAGTTTTAACTAACATACCAGCTAACCTTATCCTTGCTAACCTTGTTGGAATTCCGGAACAGTGTGTTACCATCCGCTTGAAGGTTTCGCTCGATTCCCTCAGCATATCTAGTTTACATGCTGTTCTGCCCGACATGCGCTAATCTGCTTGTGATATCCTCAGAAACAGGGTACAATAAATGGGCATGTAATTCCTGTCCATACGAGTTTCCGATCTCGAAGCAGGTGTGTACTCGAATCAATTTAAAACTATTTTACAGTCCTTTCACAACTGCGTTGTAGATGACTTCCCGCTCGCGTATGAAGCGAAAGGAAGTAGATGATGTGCTTGGAGGGGAGGAAACATGGCGGGATGCTGATTCAACTGCTAGTCAGTCCCTTCGTGCTCCCTTCGTGCTTTCACGATGTAGGATGTGGGAATGTTGATCCACGACCTGTAGTCGCTTGTGACAAGTGTAGTCACCCTCGCGCGTATTTCTATCAGCTACAGATCCGATCTGCGGATGAGCCCATGACGACATGTATGTACTTCCTCTCAATTGAGTTTGCGACACTTGGCGCTGATTCATGGCTTCGTGGGATCAGTTTACAGGCCAGTTTTACTGGCGCCTACGTCGATAGCCAGTCTAATGATGAAGTTCCAGATGTGCCGGATGCGCCTATCAATGGCGTGAAAATTAATGATTTTTAAAAATGCGTGCCGAGATGCTTTACGGTCTCTGTACATCAAAATGTTCTACATAGCTAAGCCTCTGATGTCGTCGGTCACATCGTGGTCACCACCCACAGACATTTTTTCTTTTCAATTTATGTTTGTGGGGTTGTACACCCATGTCACAGAGTTTCATCCAGCTCCAGCACCGCCCATACGAGTTTTCAAATACCGCAGTGTGAGGATTTACCCATTGGTCCACCTTTCCTGCCAGCCGGTTTAGAAATGCACAGTGACATCCCCCACCTCCGAATTATTGTTCCCTCGGACCTCAGTGCTTCGTGCTCGCTTCATCCCAGGCTTGCCACTGCTGTTCATGCTAACAGTACGCTCGCCCGCATCGCTGCCCCTGCTGCAATCTCCCCTGAGCCCACCACGTGAAAGGCCAACACGTCATCATGTTTCAAACTTTCACCCTTCCAGCGGCTGATAAGTGTCAACACACCAACCTCAACATTTAATGGGCAGGGCGAGCAGAGACTCCTGCGACCGCTAGATTGGGCTGAATAGGTGAGAATCTTACCTCTGACGCGTAGCTTTTCAAACTGGCGGCCGCGAGTGACGACAGCAGGCTTTCCACTTCGGCTGACAGAAGTGGAAAGATTGTACGTCCATCGTAGGCCGCCGCATCCGCTTATCTCTGGATATTATAAATCGACTTAACGGTCAGGTTGATGCTGTAATCGATGGACTATGTAGTCTACTAGGGACCAGTCGATGTATGTACATGCATGAAATTCACGAAGTTCGCATACAATTTAGACAAGGCAAGTCGAATAATCACCGTCAGCTGGGTTGCAATTACGGTAATGCGATGCGGTAGTGCTTACTTGTCGTGAAGTGGGCTGAACCGAACGAAGCCTTTGAAAGCCGTCCACTAGTTAGACTTAGTATGATACAGTGTGCTTCCATGTGAAAGGCGTCCGCAACTCGTCCGGACTCCGGATTCATCCGGTGTTTCCGTTGTTCCCAAAATAGAACTTGTCTGTAGGCCTCACAACTTTTTCATCCAGACACACCTTTCACTTTTCCCAAACAAAAATGCTAGCCCACCGGTCGATTGTTGGTGTTGCGCAGGGCGCATTCAAGTCCGCCCAGGTCAACCGATTTGTGTTTTCTAATTATTCGGGTTGGCACTTACGTTTACGTTGTAGCCATTCAGACGGTATGCTTCTGCCTCCCCGACTGCTGCTTTTGCTGGGCACAAGGGTAGCAATGTGAGTCTTGCAACAATCTTCGTGTTACAGTTCTCACCCATTCGACAGGGCAAATACACTGTGACTTTGATTCCTGGAGACGGTTAGGTTGCTCGTCTAGTGTGGAGAATCAGTTAATTGACGTCAGAGCTCAGGTATTGGCCCAGAGATCAGTGAATCAGTCAAGGACATCTACGCTGCTGCAAACGTTTGCTTGCAGTCTCATATTTGAGATGAACGCGACTTACAATTCCAATAGGTCCCCATCGAATGGGAGGAGGTCAGCGTCACTCCCGTTTTGAAAGGTGGGAAAACGGTTATTCCGGACGCTGCAATTCATTCTGTAAAGAAGAACACTGTTGCTCTGAAAGGTGCGTTGATTGTGGTTAGAAAGAAGCGAAACACTAAATCCTATTCTCAGGACCGCTGGCAACTCCAAGTGCGCCCCGTTTTTACTCTGGTTCACACGTATGCTGAGCGTCCTCAAGTTGGCAAGGGCCACGTCTCTTTGAACTTGACCCTGCGTCGGACGTTTAAACTCTTTGCGAACGTTCGTCCGTGCGTTTCGATCAAGGGCTTTAAGACTCCTTATGACAACGTTAACACCGTCTTGATTCGGGAAAACACCGAGGGAGAGTACTCGGGTATTGAGCACGAGGTAGGGTTCACCCTATGATACATGTGTATTGCTTACGTGGGTGTTCCAGATTGTGGATGGGGTGGTCCAGTCCATCAAACTCATCACATGGGACGCCTCTGAGCGCGTTGCTCGTTATGCGTTCCATTATGCACAGGCTAGCGGAAGGAAGCGAGTCACGGCTGTCCACAAGGCCAATATCATGTGAGGGGTATCTTAGTCACGAATTATGGATGAATACTGATTCAGGTCAGGAAAATGTCGGATGGCATGTTTTTGTCCGCTTGTCGGGAAGTTTCGAAGGACTTCCCGGATATCGCCTACGATGAAGACCTTTTGGATCGTGTCTGCCTACAGGTAAATAAACATGAGGCCGATGTAGTAACGAGCACAGCTGAGGATATCCGTATAGATTGTGCAGAATCCCCAACCTTACTCCAACCGGGTCATGGTGATGCCTAATCTCTATGGTGATATTTTGTCGGACATGTGCGCTGGATTGATTGGTGGCCTTGGCTTGACACCTTCTGGTAACATTGGTCGTGTAGGTCGCATTGCCCTTTAAGCGACTCGAGCTCAAGCCTTTTGTCCCCTTCCATAGGATGCATCGATTTTCGAAGCCGTGCACGGATCGGCTCCCGATATTGCAGGTACAGCTCATCTTTACTTTGGGTGTATAACCAATACCGAGATGGTCAAATATAGGGAAGGGATTAGCTAATCCCACTGCTCTCCTTCTATCTTCTCTGATGATGCTGAGGTACGTGAACCTCAGGAACTGTTAGTGGCTTCTAGGCTGATCCGGGATACCTTGTATAGACACATGAACTTGAATGAGCATGCTGCCAAGATTGAAGAGGCTGCCCTTAGTGTAAGGAGTTTTTCCTATTACGCGTATTTGTGTTTCTTACGACGGGTACGTTATAGACGATCGCGGAGGGTAAGACGATTACAGGGGATTTGGGTGGGAAGGCCTCGACTATGGAGTACACGGGTGCGATCATCAACAAGCTCACTAAGGCATGATCGTTCCCGTGGAGGGGCTTTGAGATTTATAGACAGATAGACCGTATTTCTACCAATACCAGATAATTGGGATCGGCTCTCTAATTTGCTTCCCGCTGCCGACTTGGGTTGCGTGGGAAATAGTAGCCTGCGGATGTGATAGGAAAATGAACTCAGTCAATGTTGACTTACGACGACCAAGCTTTAAGATCCCTTCCACGCCTACACACGGCATTCACTCTTCATAATTCCTCACTCGCCCTACAGGGCAAAGACGACAATAATTTCCAGTACTCTCCTGCTCAACAAGGTCAGCTAACAGAACTAACCTTGTCCCAATTGCTGATGGTCCAACCCTAGCTCTGGTTCACATTCTTCCACAAAACAGATAATCCAAAAAAATATTGAACATCCTGTAATAGTTTCCTGCCTCCGTACGATACGAACGAAATGACCGACGACTTCACTCAAACACAACACCTGCCGAAGAAGGAAGAAAAGAAGCCCCCCTCTGTACCCAACAGAGGTCCGAGGAGAACTTCATCATCCAATGCTAGGCCGTCTTCTGCAGCTGGAAACCTCCAAGGTGCACCAAGGCCTTCCTCTAGGTCCAGTAACAAGAAACCTCAAACAGGGGCGTCTACTACTGGTGGAACTGAGTCTGGTTCAGACACCAACAGAAAACCTCCTGAGACTAAGAAAGCCGAACCTCGTAGCAAGAGCCAGACCGGCGGGGCCCCACGAAACGGCAACCACCGAAAAGGTCAACCTTCTGCGTCTCAGGGTACCCGCGTCATGACTGCCCTTTCCTCTTCGCCTGCACCCCCTTCGGCATCTGAATCTAGTGATGCTTTGTCCTCTTTACAGAGAGTCATTGCAGACCTGAAGACAACTTCGCCTCCAAATCAATCAATCACTCCTGGAATCAATAATTCGCTCGCTGCTTCCATGCATGCTCCGCAAGCACAACCTTCAAACCTTCCAGCTAATGCACCAGTGTTCCAGCCAGGTGCTTCTTCATTCCCTCCCTCCAACCTCGCAGATGCTGTTAGGCACCGCAAAGCTGTATCGCTGGGCATCGCCGGTATTCCTGGCAACTACAACTCCTTCTCGCCTCACCTGGGCGCGATGATGGAAGACGCCGAAGATGGTACCGGTGCTTCGTTCGAAGACGGTGAAATCCCTGAGCATTTCTACCAACATCAGCAAGGGCACCAGCCTCGCTCTCAGTCTCAAAGCTTCATTCCCCCTCGTTTCGCTGCTCTCGCAGCACAAGAGCAAGATGTTCTTGGGCCGACTGGTCGTCCTCAACTTGCCCCTGGCTTCATGTTTGGAGCGCGTAGGAGGACTAGCTCCAATGTTCCCGTGGGTCCGCCTATCAATGAAGAAGACGTCAGATTCCAGTTTCCTCAGCAACAGCCTAACTTTGCTTTGGATGAACAATCCCATAGGAAGCCTGAAGGTGACTTCACAGGCATCATGGCTGAACAGGTATGCAGCCGACCGTGTTGCGTGCTTTGCGTTACTGAAATTACCATAGATTGCCCTCCAAAACCAGATTGAGGCGCTTCAGCAACAGCAGCAGGCTTTGTACCAGCAGCAGCTCGCTTCGAACCAGGTTCTCTCGCTACAAACTCCAGGATTGGTACCAAACAGGCACAGGCGCGTACAGAGCACATTACCGTCCAACATGGGTGGAAATTTAGGTGTCAACGCTTTCAACTCCCCCATGGGCCAATTCAATAGCATGAGCAACCTTGGTCTTGGTCTCGATAATCAGCCAGCTGGTCTCCCGCGCGGCCATGGCAGGAGACACAGCGTCAATGTTGTCAACAAACCCAATCCCACTCAGGGGTCAATCAGCTTCCCTTACAGTGGTCAGGACGGCTTCGACGACGGCTTTGCACCTCCTCCTGGCTTTGGTGGTCACTCTCGCACCACTTCTCGAGTTGATTCTAGCTGGCGCATCAGTAAGTTTGACATTTGTTTGCCTGCACATCGCATATTCATGACTATTCAGACGGAGGTGTTGGCGCCATCCAAGGGAACAATGCATTCGCCGCTGATCTTGCTCAAGCACAAGCGCAGCTTCAGAGTTTGCAGCAATTCCGTGCTGCGGCTGGTGGCCACCATCACAAGATGCCATCTTTCTCGTTTCCGAACATGCTTCCAAACATGATGGCTGCGAACATGATGGGTCTGAATATGGGCGGTGTCAGCTTACTGCAGCAGCAGCAGCAACAGCAGCAACAATTCCAATCACAGCTTCAGCAACAATCTAACCAGCCCCAACGCAAATCTCTTTTCGCTCCTTACCTACCTCAGGCTTCGCTGCCGCCACTTCTTGCAGCAGGAAAACTAGTTGTTGGCATCTTACGAGTCAACAAACGTAATCGCTCGGACGCGTACGTTGCTACCGAGGTTCTTGACGCCGATATCTATATTTGTGGATCCAAGGACCGTAATCGTGCTCTGGAGGGTGATATTGTCGCCGTCGAGCTTCTTGATGTTGATGAAGTTTGGGGAACGAAGAAAGAGAAAGAAGAGAAGAAGCGCAAGAAGGAAGAGAACTCCGCTTATGACCTGAAGTCGTCCTCTGTACGCCGCGACGACAAGAAAAAGGATGATGTTGAAGTCGAGGGTCAAGGTTTGATGCTATTCGAAGATGAGGAGTGCGTTTGCATCGTTTTCCTATCAAACCATTGACTGAGCCGTTTGTTTCTGTTAGGGTTACCGATGATGTTAAGCCTCAATTTGCGGGGCACGTCGTTGCCGTGGTCGAGCGCATGCCTGGCCAACTCTTCTCTGGCACTCTCGGCCTTTTGCGGCCTTCGTCCGCTGCGACCAAAGAGAAGCAGGAGGCTGAACGCAGGGAACGTGAAGGCGATCGTGGCGACGAGCCCAGGCGCGGACCCATAGAACGCCCGAAGATCGTGTGGTTCAAGCCCACTGACAAGCGGGTACCACTCATTGCCATTCCGACTGAACAGGCACCTGCGGACTTTGTCCAGAACTCTGAGGCTTATGCAGACAAGCTATTCGTTGCATGTATCAAGCGTCATGTCAGTGTGTTTTGAAATTGTATGTTGACTTCATTGACGTTTTTTCTGTAGCCCATTAGTTCTCTCCACCCGTTCGGCACTTTGGCTGAGGAGCTTGGGCCCATCGGAGACATTGAAGTTGAAACCAGTGCCCTGTTGAAGGACTGCAACTTCCCCACAGAGGAGTTCTCGGACAGCGTTCTTAAATGCCTGCCTCCCACGCCCTGGACGTGAGTTCCCGGTTGTCCTCTCAATATATGAGCTGACGATATTATTGATAGCGTCCCAGAGAGAGAGTATGAGGTCCGGAAGGATCTTCGCGAGGAGCGCATTTTCACTATTGATCCTGAGTCTGCCAAGGACCTTGATGACGCACTGTCCATTAAGGCCAACGACGACGGCACTTATGATGTGGGCGTGCACGTTGCTGACGTCTCTTACTTCGTCAAACCTAATACTGCTCTTGACCGCGATGCTCGTAAGAGGGCAACCAGCGTGTATCTCGTGCAACGCGCCGTACCCATGCTTCCTCCCACCATCAGCGAAGAGGCGTGCAGTCTCAACCCGGGTGTTGAACGTCTGGCATTCTCGGCTGTCTTTACCATGACCACGGAGGGCAAAATCGTCCAGAGGTGGTTAGGCAAGACCGTCATCAAGTGAGTGTTATCTATCAGTGCATTGCATAATTAAATTCAATTAATGTTAGATCTTCTGCAAAACTGTCATATACCGACGCTCAGAAAGCTATCGACGGTCACATTATAGGTGATCTCATGGTCGCTCCGGAACACAGTACATTAGCGATCGTACATGACATCAAAATCCTGAATGGTCTCGCAAAGCATCTTCGTGCTAAGCGCTTCCAGGATGGTGCCATGAGTCTTTCATCCAAGCGCCTTAAGTTTACCCTCGACGAAACCGGCCGACCAGTGGACTGCGAGCAGACTGAAAACAGCGATGCAAACAATATCGTTGAGGAGGTTCGTGTTTGCATTGTACCTGAGCTATATCGAAGACTGATTTGAACAATCGTAGTTCATGCTGTTAACCAATACCACCGTTGCGCAACGTATTGCCGTTCACCTTCCTGAGCAGGCTCTGCTTCGTAGACATGATACACCGCTTGAGAGACGCCTCGTGAGTTGATATCATATATGTGGTCCCACTCCGGCTACAACTTTGTACAGAATCTTTTCACCGAGCGTGCCAATCGGCTTAATATCGCAGTCGATGTCTCCTCTAGTGGTGCCATCATGAAGTCATTTGAGGCGATCACAAACCCGACCGCCCGCATGGTATTGGAGCTGATCTCCCACAAAGCTACTCAGCGAGCCAAATACTTCTGCGCCGGTATGCTCGACATTGCAAAGTACAACCACTATGCTTTGAGCGTGCCTCTCTACACTCATTTCACCTCGCCTATCCGTCGCTACGCGGATGTTCTTGTGCACCGTCAACTCGAGTCAGTTTTGCAGGGTGGAGGTGAGCTACGCTTTGGAACTGTCTGTGTCATCTTCTAACGGATGGCAGTGGAACCCAAATTTACCATGGACCGTGACGCCGTTGCAAAGATTGCTCAACAGTGCAACATGTTCGTATCATTCTAACAATGGCTTGTCTGCTGTACTGACTTTTTTGATCAGCAAAAAGGACTCAGCGCAATTGGCGCAGGAACAGTCGACCCATCTCTACTTGTGTGTTCTAATTTCGGACCTTACACAACGATATGGTCCTGTCATTCGTCCAGCCAAGGTTGTTGGTGTTCTTGATGCTGCATTCGACGTTCTTGTCCCCGAGTTTGGCATTGAGAAGCGGGTCCATGTCGACCAAATGCCTATTGACGTATGTGTTTTAGAACTGGTCTATGAGAAGAAATCTGACTTGTTGACTAGAACCACGTTTATGATGAGCACTCACACACCTTGCAAATCTATTGGTCGAACAAGGACGTCCTTAGCTGGCTGGCAGAGAACAGCGATGACGAGCACTTAAAGAAGGTCAAGCAGAACGCTGAGGCCCACGCAGTCAAAATGGAAGTTGCATCTCGCTCTGTCCACGACGAGAAGGCCCTATTTGACGAGGATGATGCCGATGAAGACGAGATTGTGTTGGGAAGGGACATGGAGGCTGAAAAGGCACCCGAGACCTCGAAGCAAAGGCTGTTGTCTGCCGCCAAGGTTCGGCCTGTGTTTGAGGGTTTGAGGACCACACCAGCTGGCCACAAGATTCAGGACATCAAGGAGCTGATGACCGTTCCCGTGCGTATTCTTCTGAATGATACATAGCATTTTGTTGACTCCTATACAAGGTTATCGTGACCGCCGATTTGACCAAGAGCCCGCCTGTCATCAAGGTGTACAGCGTCAACCCTTATGCGGAGCAGAAGAAGTGATACTCTGCATCCACCAATGATGACGGCGTTTTATGTGTACGATAACCGTTTGATATTCCATCATGCCCTATTTTCCAATTCCCTTCTATGTTTACTAACTCATCATGGTCACGTTCAAAGGTTTCTGTACTAGTACTCGGTCATTCACGTTTTCCTTGTTATATTCTCTCCTTCGCTTCGCCATCATGCCGTTGTTGTCTACAGGCCCTGTGTTCGATCGTGTCTTGCTATACTATAGCATTAGTTCGTCGTTCGTGGTATGAAATCTAATATGTTGTCTTCTGATTTGGCTTTTGGATTGCGAATCTTGGATCAAAATGAGTTCATGATTTGGCAGCCTACTCTACAAAATCATATAATAACGGTGAGATATCATGCTACAGTGAATGAGTGTGAATAAGTATGTATATGATCAATATGCAAGATGCTTGGGGATAAGTCAGATAGTTACAAAAGAAAACAAAAGTCACGGTCATGGTCATGTCAATCATCACGTATATCATATCCAGGACGTAATTGCAGCTTGTCGTGAGTTCGGGGTATTTTCTCGCTTCTCTCTGCTCCGGCTGCGTTCACGAGGTGCAGCACCTGGCGGAGGTGTCACTCGCGTCGATTTCCCACTAGAGCGAGAAGATGAACGGCCCATTTCGTGTGGTTCGCCGTCTTCCTGGACGGTGTGTAGGGAGTGGATGGAAGCTGCGCTACTCATGCTTCCGGCGCGTGCATGGATCGTCATACTACGACCGCTGCATATCTCCTCATTGCATAGCTTGAACAGCTCGTCCAAACCAAGATAATTGGCTTCGTCACGAAGCTCGAGTAAGGCCTCGAGTCTTGCCCGTGACGAGGACGCGAGTTGAACGGCTCTTGGAATGATGGCGGGGTTTTCAGAAGTGGAGAGGGGGGTGCGGAGGTATGACAAGATGTGCGCGTATCTAGAGTAATAACGTTGAGGATCATACACCAGTCAGAAACGGGACGGCACTTACGGAGCGCTTGGCCTGTCAAGGAAAACATGTATATTCATGGTTGATATGAACCCGGAAGACGCTAAGTGATCATGAAACATAGCATTGAACGAGTTGTCTGGAAGCTCAGATATATCGCTTGCATTGGAGTACAATGATGCCGCGACTGATTTCCGTGGCAAGAGGGAAGTGACATAGTTTGAGAGGTAAGAAGGCCTTGAAATTAGAGTGCGGAGTGTCGTGCGGTGCGTTGCTGAACTTGTCTCTATAGTAACGATAATCTTGGAAGGATCAATCGCACTGCTAGGGACAGGGGACAGCAGAATGGGTTCGAAAGGAGGCTGGGGTGGCGTAGAAGAGACATTAATAGGAAGTGGTGGCACGGGTGGGAGATT